>CAKMJM010000091.1:418556-446026 GCA_927399465.1 Sarcophaga caerulescens
CTTACTAATTTTTTTTAAACCGTTCTATGTCTTCTTTATTCGTTCTTCAAGAAACGTTTAGGCTCTCGTTTTAGTTGGGTCAAGATAGAATTTTTTAAAAAAACTTCTTTTTTTGGGTATTTTTCTAGCCATTCGGCGTTAATGGGTTAAAAACGTATTTATATGTTTTATTAGTTTAACAACACTACCATCACCCACATGCCTATTCTCTCTCTCTCTCCCACACCCCCATATTCACAGATCACATTTTATTTATTTATTTTATTTATTATTATAATGAATGTTTTTCTAATGCAACAAGATCAATTATCTTATAAATTACAGCATTAGAATCAGATAAGCTACATACCGTTTACCGTTTTAAAAAATTTTATGAATTTCTGTAATAACTACTTAACAAGTTTTTGAATCGCGCTGCGTTGCTAGTAAGTTGAATATTTAGGGGGAGATGGTTCCAGAGATAAATGGTATATATATAAAACTGGTGAAAAGAAGCGCTCTTTAGGTATTTGAATGTTCGAATATTATTGTTCCTCGCAGACGATGTGAATACCAATTTGTCATAAAGAGAGTCAGACTTTTTTGTAGTTATTATTTTATGCAAAAAAAAAAGATTTTTAAGTTTCATGTAGTCATCGAGGTGCATGCCAAGGACATGTATTAAATACGGTGATATATGATCAAATCCTTTCAAAGCAAAAACATTTCGAACAATATTATTAAACGCTATGTTGAGCTTTCGTTTCAAAGTCATATTGCATCCAGCAAAAATCTCAGAGGCATATAAAAGAGAAGGAATTAAATACGTTTTGGCAATCATCATCCTTATCCTCATGGGTGTAAAGTGTTCAGTCTGCCATAGGGTTCTAATCTTCCCATAAATTATGCCACATGCTTGATTAACGTGATCCGACCATGTCAACGAGCTATTAAAAGTAACGCCCAAATTTTTGGCTGTATTTACCAATTGAATTTTAGTCCCATTAAGAGAAATATACAAATTCCCTCTTAGTACCGCCGGAATTTTTCCAATTGTTAAAAATTTAGACTTCATAGGATTAAGAAGTAGTCCATTAGAAGATGGATTATCTAAATCAAAATTTATTTCATTAATAGCAGAATTTATAGCTGTTTTCGAACAACTTAAATATAGCTGCACGTCATCAGCATACATTTGAATTTTAGAGTATCTGATCTGCAAAGGAAGTTCATTTGCATACATGGAGTAAAAAAGTGGGCCAAGTATGGACTCCTGCGGAACACCTCGGCTTGTAAATAATGGTAAAGAAACAATACCATCATTGACAACTATCTGTGATCTACCAGTTAAATACGAAGATATTAATTTTGTTGCGGTTGTAGGAAATTTAAACATATTGCCAAGCTTCAATAACAACATTTGATGGTCCACAGTGTCAAATGCCTTGGAGTGATCAAGTAAGACCAAAAATGTTAACTTATTCTCATCTAGATTGCCACGGATGTTCTCAACCACCTCGGTTAATGCTGTAGTGCAGCTGTGATGAGGTCTAAAACCAGACTGCCGGTCTGTTAGTAAATTATTTTCGAGTATGTGTTTATAAATTTGTTTATGAAGAATTCTCTCAAAAACTTTTGATATGTAGGGAAGGATAGATATTGGCCGGTAGTCACCATCCCTTTTAGGCACTGGAATAATTTTCGCTGACTTCCACTCAATTGGAAAAGTGCTAGTTGTTAAAATCGTGTTGAAAATGTGATTGATATGACATATTATATAAGGCAATATAAGTTTTATAAAACGAGGATGGATGCCGTCTAGGCCAACAGCATTAGACTTAATTTTTAGAAATCCTTCAATTGTGTCATCCAAACTAAGATGTCGGAAGTGGAGATCGTTTATTGTAGATATATTGTTGTTACCATCATAAAAAATTCACGTTTACCGGTGGTTGCGGAATATTAGCAAATTTCCTATTAACAGCATTAACATCTAATGTGTCTGATTTGTGATTGGAATTGACAACTCCCATTTCACGAATCTGCCTCCATGTATGCTTAGTATTCACTGCATCCTGAAATTTATTGCCGTAATATAATAGCTTCTCCCGCCTGATAATTGTTACAACTTCTCTTCTCGCCTTGTGATATTCCAAAAAGCAACTGTGGTGTTTTTGTAAACGTTTCCATCTACTAAAAAGTAGATCCCGACGTTCAATAGCCGATTTAGTCTCCGAGGAAAAACCAGGGATTTATTCTTCTATTAGATCTTTTGGTTCTGAGTGGGACGTGTTTATTAAATAGCTGATAGATAAGACCATTTAAATGTTCGAATTGTGCATCAACAGATGGAATATATGTAGAATATATCGTCCTATCTAGCAGAGAAAAGGTCATTCCCAAGTGACGGCATATCAATATTATTGAAGTCACGATAACAAAATGATTTTTCATGACGTTGTGTTCTAAAGTTATATGACAGAAATATAAGATCATGCTTTGAAAAAACTGGTGCTGTTAATTGGTCATAATGAGATATTTTGCAACTATCAGAGACGAGGAAGAGATCTAATAGAGAGGCATTCGTCTTAGTGAAATGTGTTGGCATTGAGTTATTAACAGGGTGAAGATTAAGCGAAGTCATTGTTGTACAAAAATTTGAACTAGAATTGGTTAATAAATTGGCATTAAAATCTCCTGATATTATAATATTGGTATAGGCAACAGAACTTGTTCGAACTCAGATATAACGGTGTCCAATTTGATATTTTTATTTTTTTATTTTTTTTTTTTTTTTTTTTTTGATATTTCATACAATAAAAACTCATCGACAGTACCCTGCGAGTATGAATTATTACATGAATTTGAATTTATAAAAAGAGGAAAAACGTAGAGAAGAGTATTAACACTACTCCCTATTAGCCACTACTCTTAACACATACCCACATATATATGTATATTCTCGTTACCACATATAAATATTTTTATATACTCTGTCTGTCATAAACTGGAGCACAGTAAAGCTATTCATTCAGTTTGGCAGTCAGTTGTTTGTTTATATGAGTACCAGATGGTTGTGTAAATGTACTGGGAAGTCCTGTGTGTGTATGTATCAACGACTATTGTCATAAAAGTTAAACTTAATTGAAATTTGCTGTTGGCAACATTTATTGACAATGTAAATAGTAGAACAGTTTCAGTTTCAATTTCAGTTTTTATTTCAAAAACATATTTCGAGTGGAGGAGTCAAATACTGTGGGCACTGTTTACATGAGTTGAAGATAGAAAGTACTGTGGAGGAACTCCAGTAAAACAAGTGATATTTAATAAATACTACAATTGATATTGCAACGATTGAAGTGCCTTTCCTGAATACCTTTCATGCGATAAAGCCAAATTCGTTTGTGTTGTATGGTTCTGGTGAAAACCGCAGGTCATTCAATTGCGGGTGATAAAAGTTGATTATTATATGGCCATATCGGCCGAAGTGTAGTAAGTAGTTTGTCGGCTTGTTAGACATGAAGCCACGGTTAGAACTACAGGCCAGATATCTCCAAAATTTCTTCGGCGACTTCCGCTATGCAGTTTTAAACAAAAACTTTTAAATTAAATGAAAAATTGCCAAGAAAAGTTTCTCAAAAATCTATCGTTCGGAGTTGACTTTAAACTGGGACCGCACGTGTATAAAATTAACACACACAATATTAGTGGTATGAGAAACTAGGTAGTAATACTGACTGAAGGACTGTAATGACTAATTATGTATGTACATATGTATGTATGCATACCGGCCTGTATAGGCGGTAATCCTTTTCTTATTGTTTGTTTCTAAAAAATACGGGTCAGTCAGACTTTCGGACTGTAATGTGCACGCCTAAGTTGTAGTTTTCCACATGTAAAGACCTTAAAGTTACCACATTTGGTTTCTTCGGACCCATAACCAGCCGTACATACATTGTGAATGTTATGCTCGTTTTAATTGTTGATTGAGTTTGACTTTATATGGGTGGAAGTCCAAATCCATATGCAAAATGTATCATAATCATCCATGCGATAGTTTGAATATGCTGAAAAAGATTAGCTTTTTTTTTAGGAAAAGTAGTATTTTTGCAATGATGTTTAGACTTAACCACACCTTTAAAGTTTCCAGTCCAGTTCCAATTTATGAAATGTGACCCCGTTTAAATATCGACTTCTATAGAAAGTTTTCACCATTTTTGCACTTTCTTCGGTTATTCAACGATCTATATTTAGAAATAGTAGACCTTTCACTCATTAAACGAAACTTCTGATGAAATATATTGTTACGTTTTTACTTTTTTTAAAAACGTTTGAAATATGAGTTCGATGATTGGAAACAAAATAAAAATTAATTTGTGTTGTTGCTTTTTATTGTCTAAAGTTGTTTGAAATTCGTCCGCTCTTTGTATTGAATGCCCTGCTAGTTGTAAATGAATTTTGAAAATCTTTTTAAAAGCTTTTTAAAAATATTTCCCATATTTTAAGAGTATAACTTCCGGTCTATTAAAAAATATTTTTTCGTTTTCTCTTTTGTTTCATATTGGAGTATGAAAACCTGGCTAAAAATAGCCAAACAACAGCAGTAAACAAAAGAGGAAAGCAAAGAGCAAAGATAACCTAAAGGAAACACGTTTCCTTAATAAAACGTGTCTGGCATACGTTAATAAATATTTTGTAGGCATTTAGGTTAGGTTACCTTAAGTTCTTCTTATATTTTCCTATCTTTTGTTTCAAAAACAAAATTTTTGTGTTTTTTTTTTTCTAAAGGAAACGTAACAAATTATGTTAAAGCATGGAGAACTATTTCAATCGAAGGGAAAAACTAAAAGTAAGTAGAAGCAGAAGAAACCTAAAAACGAAAAACATGGAATTAGTAAATTTAACTGCATATTTACGGAGGAATGGTGTGTTTTTAATACGAAATAAATTTCGTTCGTTTAAATGGTTAGGTCTGAATAACATGCAATCAAACGCATAAGCCACGTTTGCTTATTTTCATTTTAGTATTCATTTAACGCATATTAAACATTTGAGATGGTCAAACATAATATGTAGGCAATTTTGCCGGGACGGGTTCATGGTATCATATCATTATTATTATCATGGTCAGTTTAGTTTAGTTGTTAAGGAAGAATTTCCTTTCATTGTTTATGTCCAATAAATGGAATGGAATATGTCGGAACGTGTGCCGAAGGATGAACAATGTGAACAATGTGGTACATAAATATTCCTAAAAATTTTCCATTGAGGCATAGTAACTTCGGAAAGCCTTTGAAATTTATTCAATAGTATCTAGTGGCAAGACTTTTTAAGAAAACTCAGAACTCCTACACAAATTCAATAAAAACTTAAGAACGAAACTGTATACATACATACACACATACATAATTGGTTACTACAACCCTTTAGTTAGGAGCACGACCTAGTTTCTCACACCACTTATGTTGTGTGTGTTAATTTTATACAAGAGTGGCGGAACCAACAGTTTGAAGTTGACTCCGAACGACAGATTCTTGAGAAACTTATTCATGACAATTTTATTTTCCCTCAAATTTTTTGCCAGAAATCTGCTTAGAGGATGTCGCCCAAAAAATATTCTTCCGTATTTTGTTTTGTTGGAGATGTCTGACCTGGCGTTTGAACTCTGGTCTCATGGCTAATAAGCCAACACACTACCTACTAGACTACGGAAACTACTAACGACGATCATTATTTATGTCAAAATTAATCAGTGAGCTTGCAACTTCCTTAAATGCAACCTAAAGGCGTCTTCAAACTAAAACCTTCAATGAGAAAGGCATGCTTTAGATCAATAAGCTCTTAGGCAACAAACTTGATATAAATCAATAATATAATGGTGACTTATTTAACACTATGACAGTTTTAATTCTTCGCTTCATCTTCTCCTAGTCACTGTTTTCTAATAATTTTTTTTTTTTATTTAATTTCCCTATCCTAGGTCAGACTATGGCGTAGTGTAAACTCTAATACCACCACCATTTATTGTATGATGAACTACAGATTAATCGGCCATTAATTGTTATGAAATTAATTTATTTATTAAATTACCATATGTTTTATTAACTCTTAATTACTCTAATATTAATAACAACGCTTTTTTAATGTTCGTACAATAAGCCCTCAATAACCAATATTAGGCCACACTCCGTATGAGTAATTTTATTCAATAGTTTACATACAAACCACATAAGTACGTCATGGCCTCTTGTTGTTTTATAAGAAATTTTTTAACTAAGTGAACCCATATTCGTAATGTCATCTACAATAACAAAAACAACAATACTAATAACAACGTAAGTTAGAAAAAATTTTTGATATATCAGGAAATTTTATAAATTAAACTTCTTGTGGTAATTAAAACAAGAATTTTATCAGCAAAAATTCTCTTGACTTTCAATAGCCAGCCATGCCAAGCATGTAATTTAGAACAATGCACAATACAACAAGGCCATGGTATTATAAATATGAAATCTTACGAATTTATTTATTGTAATTGTATTGTGTTTTGTTAACAATAACAACTCCAACAACAACAACAATAGCTATAAGACAAATTATAAAGGAATTCATAGCTGACATTTATCATACTCGTATAATAGGTAAGATAAGATGAATTATTTAATTTGAACTCAACAATTGTGAATTTTTTGAAGAATTTCATATACATGCATAATATTTACACTGTGGAAAGTAAAAGGTACCCTAAGCAATCTGTGTGATGGTTAGAGTTCAAATGATTTATTTATGCTAACGAGACTTAAGTATTTTCCTTGAATTTTTTTTCTTTCTTTTCGATTTATTATTGTTTAATCAATAACAACAAATTACCCAATGGCATAGATCAAGTTAACTAATTTTGAAATTTATTTGAATAGCAAAAGAAAAATTAACTTGAAAGAGAAATAAAAAAATAATGAATAAATAAAATAAATTTATTATAAAATTTATGCATTAATTTGCATTTGAAATTATATTTTTGTTTACGTCATTATATTTCAACTCAATTTATATGTTATTGAAAAAATATTAAAAAAAAAACGAAAAATTTTTTTCTGTACATATTCAAATAAAAATATAAATTATGCATAACAAATTTAATTGGCCAAAATATAAACTAAAGATTACGATGTCAAATGAATTGAAGTAATTTGGATTCTAATACAATTGCGGTCATTCGATATTTGATGGTTTAAATAAGGATTTAATGAATATATTAAAATATCTTTGGAAATGGTTTCAATTTATTTTGAAAGATTAGCTGCATTTTTTTTTTGTTTAAGACAAACTCTCAGGCGATGTCCCTTTGATAGAATACTGCCACATTGTGACGATGGTCCATATAATCAATAAGGTTGGATACCCTTCCTGTAATTAATGAGTATTGTTTTTTGAGTACGCGGCCGAGAATCTCTAAAATAAACTTAATTGGCCGTTAACAACCCGATTATCGGTATATTTTTCGGCGTGCGTCAGCACATCCTCCCAGGGGTCTTCCTTGTACATCTTCGCCATTTGGAGACACCAATCGATGACAGATCTTCCCCGACTTGGGCCTTTCAACGCAAACAACGTCGTCCTCTTTGCAGACTACCGCTAATCCTCGTCTCGCCGGAGCATCCTCATTTATTCGAACGATAGGGCCGAACCACATCGTTGAGGAGCTCATATAGCTCATTGTTGGATCAGATTATCGCCAACTTGCACTGGACCGAAGATCGCACGTAGGACTTTTCTCTCGAATACTCTCAAGGCAACTGCATTAGTTCTCAATAGTATCCATGCTTCTGCTCCATAAAGAAGCATGGGAAGGATGATCGTCATGTAGAATATTAGTTTTGTCGAAAGAGATAGGTCTCTACTACTCAGTTGCCTATTGAGACCATAATAGCACCTGGTGGCAAGAATAATCCTACGCTTGATCTCCATACTGAGCTTTCTTGAGTCTCCTGTTTGTATCTGTTTCTGCGCTGCAGATCATGCCAAGGCGTTTCACTAACTGGTCATGTAGCGTTGTGTCCTATGTAAGGACGGTGTATATGATTTTGATTGCTTGTTGGATATTTCAGTAAAAGTAGACAAATATCATCCGTATAATATATTCTATAGTTGGCATGAGAGACTCTAAGTAACTTTACCTTTCTTTGAACAATTTTAGCTTGAGCTTTGCGCGCTTATCTTGTTATACGTCAGCTATAAAGTGGTGGAATGATGCTCTCGTTATGTTACGTTCTAATGATTTGAATTATTTTCTGGATAGAAGATCTTTTCATCTCGGTGCTTTCGTTACAGCATTTCTTCTGATGATATCTAAAACTTTCTTGAAATCGACGAACAATAGTCACAGGTGCGTAGATTATGGACCACATCTGTGCACCTTCAAAAATTTTTGAAGACTTAGAAACCTTATGCAAACCTTATGATCCCAAATTGAATAATGAAAATTTACCCTTTTAACACTGAATTAAATTTAATGCAAATGGTATTTCGATTGGTTTTACTGCCTCCAATGTGTAAACTTAATACGTTAACATTGTCAAATGCATATTTTTATATGAGAGAAATAAAACATTACTTCAGTCATGGAGTCATTAAATCAATTATTTCCTAATCCCTTAAGTAGTGCTCGCATATTGTTTTCCTTTTTTGTTCGTTTTTCCATTTAATTATCTTTCATTTGTTATTTCTTTTCGTTTTCTCTCTTCTGCTATTATCATGTAATTCGAAAATTTTATTTGAATAATTTTATTGAAAAATCTTTCAATTATTTGGCAATTATTTTGAATAAATATAATGAGTAAAAACAAGAACAAAAACAAACAAAAGTACACACAATTGAAAATAAAAATAAATGTTGAGCAAATAATATCCGCTTTTTTCCATTCATTATCTGTCTTTAATAGATTTAATGGAGGAATTGTTAATCGAGTATGGAAGCAGTATTTGCATAAAAGGTTGAAGTATTTAGATTAAAAACTTTGGTTAGGTTTGGCTATCATAAAATCAATATTCATGCTATTTTCCATACAATTACGTGAGTTTTTTTTTCAATTCAATTTACATTTTCTCTCTTCATTTTAGTATTATATTACCACTACATTTACAATAACAACCGGGTACAGAAAAAGGACTCTGCTCTCTTAATTGAATATCTTTTTTATGTATACAATGGACAGCAAAAGTCTTAGTACGGCAATATATTTTTTTTTAGCAATTTCATGAATTTTAGCCAAAAGTTTGTATAAAAATTTATAGTTTATACATTTATTTTATTAATTTATTTCTGTTTTATTGTAAAACAAAAATTTTTTAATGTTTTTCATAAAACGAGATAAAAATAAAACAAGATAACACCAAAGGTAGCCCCAAGGAGAACCCTGAGTAAATTTAAAATTCAAAGGCCTAATATATGAAAATGTTATCCCTTGTATTTAGTAGAATATCCCTTAAGGTCAAGCACTCCATTTAACCCATTTGGAATTGAATGTTCAAGTTTTGTTTAGTGTTGTCTGGTGGCACCATGAGTAAGTTTTTCGGTTGACTTTTGTTTGAGGTTTAGCGATAACGTAATCGTTCTTTCAAATGAACTCCTAGATGCTCAAAGTCATATCGGGACTTTGTGCAAGAGTATTAAGCCTGTGGGAACTTTTTTTGTCAAAATATATTGCAGTACTAAGACTTTTGCTGTCCACTGTATATCCTGTATAAGTAAGGGAAAAAAAAAACACTCAATACGAGCATATTTAATCATACGTGTGTCACGATTTGATTACTGCTTATATTTCTTTAATTGTTTTTGTTATTTCTGTGTTAGAGTATGAGAGAGAGTGAGATAGAGAAGGAAAGTAATGCATGTTGTTATTGTAATCTTTATATTTACAGTTAAAATAAACAAACACATGCTTACACAACAATACTGCAAACAAATATGGTTTCTATACAGACAGCCATTTATATACAAGCGCAAGCGTTTATGTGTTTATAAATTAAAACAAAAACAATGTCTGTATTGTGTGTAAATTATATGTATAGGTGCATGTACATACATATGTGTGTATTTTTTAACATTGCAAAATACACTGTGTACTCATTATAAAGAGAAAAAAACAAATATAGATGCCACAATAAGCAAATAAAAATTAAAAATAAAAAATAATGTTTAAAAACAAAAACGAAATTAAAAAAATAAAAAAATTTATTGACGTAATAAACATTTAAATTTTTAATAATATAAAAATAAAGTTTACACTGCAAAAACAAGCCAAAGCAAATAATAAAAGAGAGAATAAAAAATGCAATGAAATATAAAAAAAATTGTCTACAATTTTCCAATAAATATTTAATTTTGTTTTCGTAGTTGTTTATCACACACATATATCTGTTCTTTTTTTCTATTAAAATTTTATGCGTGTTCCATTTATTTTTTGGCGTATAATAAAATAAACGGACATATTTTTTAATTTAATCACCATCATCAATATTTGATTCGTATTTTAAAAAGAAAAACAAGAAATCGAATAAAAAAAATTAACATAGAAATTCGGAAAGAAAACAATAATAAAAAAATATTTAATTTTTGTAAATTTTTAAGTTTTTTGGTTGTGTATCTTCCTCTTTTCCGATTACCATTTAGTTCCACCATCGTGCTGGATTATAATATGACCCAAGTCTGTTTAATAAAAGAAAATAATATACATGGGGTATTTCACATCCACTCGTGTATTTGGATCCGGATAATCCAAATACTACCCTATCCCTATACGTATACATATAATTCGTCATTTACAACCCTTCAGTCTGTAACCCTGACACATTTATGTTGTGTGTGTCAATTTTATACGCAAGATGCAAGTTTAAAGTCGACTCCGAACGACATATTATTGAGAAACGTTTTCATGGCCATTTTTTTTATTCTCTGAGTTTTTGCCAGAAGTATAGTGAGAGGAAGTAGCCGGAAAAATGTTTTTTTATACTTCCTTTTGTTCGAGATGTTTGACGGTCTTACATCTAAGAAGCCAACACACTAGATACTTGCCAAAAGCAACTTATATGCAGACAAACCAGCTATCTTCTCGAAAGTCTTAAAGACTGTCTAAGACAACTTATGCGTGCAGGTTAATTTTTTTCATCCATGTGTGTAGGTCTCTCTTCTCTAATGGTGTTTTCTTTTCTACAAAGACAATGTCACCCTCTTACAAGGTGCATTAAAAAAATTGCTGACCAACCCTGTTATAATGTAATATTTTATTTGAGAAGAACATAACGCAAATATTAAAAAAGGTTATGCCCTGTGTTTACCACTTATTAAGAAAATGAATGAGGAAATGGCAATTTGTTCAAAAGCAGTTCAATGTAAATAATAATATTTAAAATTAATTTAAAAAAAGTGTTTTGTACGTATTAAATGTTTTATATTTATTAACGTTAAGGTTTTAGATCTAAAAATATATTGTATTTTTTGATTTGTTTTCAATAAAATATGTAAATATGAGAAAGGTGTTGCCAGATAGCTAAATTTTCGACTTAATTTTTTGAGCGCTGTTTTTTATAACCAAAAAAATTTTTAACACTGTTCTAACACTGAATGCAATTTTTTTAAATTGCTGACCATGTATCTTTAATAATGTAATGTTTCCTTAAGGTTACTCCACAAAACAATGAAAAAATTAACTTCAAAATTGGATAAAGATACCATGCGGCTTTTTTTAAATTTCATCTGGTAGCACTATAAATAAACAAAAGTCATCTGCTTTACAGGGCATTATCAGCACTCTCGATTTATATAGGGCATAAAATGCAATGCCCTCCACCATTGGCAAGTGCGAATTATTTAGAATAAAACATACCACCCTTTTTGAGGGCGAAACATTTTTAAGAAACAAACACAAAATTGCATTTTGCACATGCACAATGCACATTTTTTGGTAGAAAAGAAAACACCATAAGCGATAGACTAACAAACAATTCGTTGCAATTAATAGTCTTTGCCCGTAGACAGCTGGGAGAGGTTAGCAAAGAAAATAAATAGAATTTTTCGCCAACATTTTGTTCCAATGAAACCCATTTAAGGACTATTTGCATCTTAAGAATTAAAATCCTTTGTTACGTATTTAATTTTGTTGGCATGCCATCTTAACTCGTTTACTCGTTCATTATGCGCACAATTAAAGATTCCATCATGATTTTTGCTTGGTTGTGTTTCTGTTTGCCAGCAGAAAATATTGCCAACTTTAAGTTTGTCTACAAAATAAAATAAAAATGAAAAAATAAACAAGTACTTGGCAACAGTATTTGTATTGTATAATATGTAGGCACTATCAAGATAACTAAGTGGTGGTTTATTTTGGTATTTAAAATTTCTTTCCTAAAGTGTTCTTAGCACTTAGTTTTAGGTTTATTAGATAATAAAACAACAAAGCATTTCCATTATGGTGCATTAATGCTGACTTAAGATGTCATATATTTGTACTTTAAAAGTCGTAAATTTTTGTTGAAACACACACCCTGAAAAATTTTTTTAATTGAATTTTTCCTCTATGAATTCAATTGAATTGTTTAACTACGCATATCTGTAGTGACATTGTAATACTCGTACTCAAACTTTATGTGTATGCCAGTGTTGTCTTGCACAGTTTGTAAATTTTTTTAATATTTTTCAATTGCTGTTGAATTTTTTAACACTTCCCTACCTTCACCTGTAACAATTTGCATTTATATAATGAATCGCTTTCCTTATCATAGTATACGTGATACAAAATTAAACAGAATATCCACATACTTCTATAGCAAGTGTATACAATAGGGTATAGGGTAGGTTAAGGTATTTTATTATATAGTTTGGCAGGTATATGGAAGAGGCTCCATGACATCAAATACTTGTGACATCAACAGTAGCGTATGTCAAATAAAAACATTGAATTAAATTGGCTGTTGCATAAAGCCTAGCTTACTTAGATCCTATCATTGTAGAACCGTTGTAATACCATAGTTTCTCTTTTACCGTAAGCCTCTAAGTCTTGGCTTACCTTTTGCAGCAATGCTATCAGTTGGAAGAAAGTACAGATTAAGGCGACTTCATTTGATATTCCGTTCACAGTTCACAAAATAGTCTAACTATCTCTACCTGATAGTCGCACTATATTTCGATAATCTCTGGGTAGTAAATGGATGTATATGTCCCTATTCACTATACCTTAGTACCAATTTATTTGCCAAAATAATAAGCTTTTCTTAGAATGCCGAAGCTAATACCTGGGGGTCTGCTTTACATCACAGATTGACGGTGGCAGTCAGGCTTATGTTAGAAGGCTCAGATTACACTCTTTTTCAAAAGTTTTTTCAGATGACGTTACCAGCCAGATAAAGCTTAAAATTGGCGAAAATACGTTTATAGTTTTCACTATCTAGAGTAGTGTAGGTATCTGGTCTGTAGTAGATTCGTCATGGTTCATTCAATGGTTGATTTCCAAATTCCCAAATGATTCCTTCACACAGAATGATCGATAAAATATGGCATGCAATAGCAAAGAGACTTATGCATTCCATAATAGTTGCACTCGGATTTGATTCCTTTCTTACGTACAAGACAATGGAAGCGATGGTTCTAATCATCGGGCATGCGTTCTTCCATCATTGTTGTGGTAATACCAACTCTCATGTTTCTGTATTAAAAATTTTAGTCCACAGTTCATCGGCAACAGCTGTATTATTGTTGTTTGATACATATACAGATGTTTTAATCTCACATTAGTTGAAGAGTGCACACTTAACACCATCATTTGCATCCATACCTAATGGAAATTGATTTTATTGTTGGTATAATGTTAAGGGTCGGAGGTGTAGTTGCTGCAATTTTATTTGTCTAGAAGATATGGCCAATGTACTAGCTAAGGCAGTAGACAAATAGATGAAGAAATGCAATCGAATATAATAATTTTTTTTTTTTACAATTTTAAATTTTATTCAATATTTTATTTTAACATTCCCACATATTTCATACCGCTTAATAAGAATCCATTATTTGTTAGAAATCTTAATCCATAGCTTTATAATCATGTACTATACTGTAAAAATAAAATTTAGCATAACACTTCCACCAAAAGTGTTTGTGTACATTTGTTTTCATTAGTCATGTTATTAATGCATACTCTCTCCTCTTTTCCTCTGGCTCTTTCCCTGTATCTTTATTCGAATTTTGTTCAGTTTCATTATCGTGGTAGTTGTTAGTATTTTCTGCCATATAAGCTGTCCTCTAGCGGTTAATTCTGTGGTGTTAACAATTTATGTTTTGCGATTTGTTTATCCCTTTCTCTCTCAAGTATACTCTTTCTATCGCTGGCTCTGCTTCTCTGGTAACTACTCTCTAATTGTAGAGTTATATTAATGAAGTAAATGCTTTTGAAAGCATGGCTTGCTTTCTTTTCGTTTTTTTGTTGGTGTCGCTTTAACAAAAAAAAAAAAAAAATAAATAAAAACATTAGGGAAACAGAAATAGTTATCTGTGCCTGCAAATGAGTGAGTAAGAGTGTGCATTTGTGTGCATAGTTAAACAGAAAGTAATTAAAGTATTAAAATGCCTTAACAATTGTATAATTTTACTGGGATTTGTTACTCTCAGCGACCATTTGGAAAATGATTTATAGCCTGTGAAAGCCTTTGGTTATGTGGAAATTATTATAAACTAGCAGATTGTACCCGGCGTTGCGCGGGTTATGTAGTTTGGATTAGTTTAAAAAATTAAAAAAAATTATTATTGGGTAATTTTTGCATTAAAAATAACAGTAAATAAAAAACCGGTTTATCGGTTTCGAAACCGGTTTTGAAACCGGTTTCTTAAAAAATGCAATTTTTTAAATTATTCGGAAACCGGTTTAACAAACAACCCAGTTTTTTGAATACTCTAAGTCCTAAATATAAATGCCCCTTTTTGGACCCCTTTTGGTCCAACTTTAGAAACGGAACTCCTCCAATAGCTATTTGGGAAACTTAACCAAGCTAAATCGTAAAAAAATACCTTTAAAACAGATAAAATACAGCATTTATGCATAAAGTACTAATTTTTTCCCATTTTTTCTCCTGTAATGTCATCGTGCTCAGAACACATACTTTTTTATTATTATCTTCAACGAGTCGCTTATATATAGCTTAAATGCTAACATTGCCATATTCAAATAATTAGTTATAAATACTGGCATTGCCACTTAAAATATAAATGATGGCATTGCCATATGCAAATGCTTAAAATCTATATTAATGTAAATAATGTAAATAATAATAATAAAATAATGTAAACAATGTAATGTTATGTTAATATTATTATATGCCATTACACTCCTTTTGTCCCATTTTTTTTCCCCCTTTTGGTCAAAATTTTGAAAAAATTTATAGCCTATAACCTGCACCGACAATGGCTCGATCTATATCCCAAATTTCAAGAAAATCGGTCCAGGCGTTCAGGCGTGATTGGCTAACAAACAAACCAACAAACAAACAAACAAACAAAAAAACAGACTTACAGAAAGATTTATAATATATATTAGGATTAGGATTATTTCATTACATTAAAGTTACATGCATTAAATAGCAAATTTACAAAGTTTTCATATTTATTATCACATGGCCAGAGTAAAACATTTTTATTGTTGAACTTTTTAAATTTCAATTACAACAGAAGATCAAAATGGCCAATTTAAGGGGATTTAAATAAAAATCTGGTTAAATTAAATTTTATTTTTTTCCTTTTTTTATATTCCAGTGTTTGTTCATTTCACTTTATCAGGGTTATTGCAAATTTCATAAACTGTAATTGAGGTTTTCAGGCAGCATATGTTGCCAATTTCAATCTTCGTTTTTTCTTTATAAAATTTTTTTTTAGACTAGTATTTGCATTAAAGCTCCATAAACCAACAACATGGTACGTTTATTGAAATTTTCATAGAATATTAAACAGTCAAGCATTTTAGAACTTTGACTAGGTTTTGTTGGTTTCTCTTTTTGTAGACAAAAATATGTTTTTACAAATATTCGTTGTCTTACTTATATTCCTTGCTTTCATACGTAGTAAATTTATGCTGACAACAACAAAAACAATAACAAGTATTAGAAAAAAGGAGGACTATTTGTGAATACAACGACAATAGCAAATATGGCAAAAGACTACAAATGACCCATTCAATATTTGTTTTGATTCTACGATAAGATTTTTTCTTTCTCCCATTGTCGAACTATTGAATTTGCTCAATAGGAAATTAAAGAGGAAGAAAAAGGAAAGAAAATCTTGGAAATGTTTTTTTTTCTCAGTTTCTGTGCTAACAATTTAATAAGTTCATAAGTTTCCTGCAAACTGCTTTAGCAACAGAGGGAGAGAGAGAGAGAGAGAAAGAGAGTGAGAACGAGAGTAAATAGGTAAGTTATCGCCTCTTTTGTTAAACACTAAAACTATTCAAAAACTATCAAACTATTGCTGAAATATTATGTAGAAAAGAACCAAAAAAGAGGATATTTTTTTTTACAAAACATGATCATTTTGTTAAAAATTTTATTTACGATTATTGTTAATTTTTTTTATTGATTTAAAAGCTTAATTAATATTCGTTATTTATAAATGTCATCTGTCCATTACATTCACATTTGAACATAATAAATCAATTACAATTTGAATTATACTCGTCAAATGTTTAATCACACAATTAATTTAATTAATTTCATACCTTAATACGCTACATTCAGTTGCCACAGTTTTGATGTATGCGAACAGAAAATTTAATAAAAAAAATATAAAAAAAAACAGAAAAAATGCCAACAAATCAATACTTAAAGTAAGTATGACAGCCAGTAAACATGTAAATCAAGTTTAATTAAATATGAATGGCCCCATAAAATATATGCTAAACATCAGATTGGTTTATTTCAACCAATACATACGCCTTGCAATACATGCCTTGGTTTGTATTTAAAACCCCGTGAACTCATACCAACTTAACAGCACATATGTTTGTAACTATAACGAGGAGTAAAAGCAAATCCATTTTATTTTCCATGATATGTTGTTGCAAATACAGAATAAAGAGTTTATTCTAAAAAAAATAAAAGGAAACAAAGAATTGCAATGAAAAAAAATATAAAAAATTACCAGAATAGAGTACAACAAAAAAATACCTACTAAAAATAGAAAGTCAACAGTAGTGTTATAGCAGTTGTCGCGTCGAAAACGATTCGTGGCCAATCCATCTCTATTTAGAAGAAAGTTTTTTTTTTAATGGAAATTTGATCGGAGTTCAACTACAGGGATCGTTTGAAGATTGTTGTTGGCAAAAATACGTAGGCAAGCATCGCATTAGCATTGGACTATTCATATCCCTACATAGCCATAAGTACATACATACATAATTGGTCATTATAACTCTTTATTCAGGATTACGATTTGGCTTCTCGCACCACTTGTGTTGTGCGTGTTAATTTTACAGACTTTTCTTGTCAATTTTTATTTACTTTCAGAGTTTTTGCCAGAAATCAGCTGAGAGAGGCAGCCACTGAAGGAATATTTTTTAATTTTTTGTTGAAGATATTTGATCTTGATCAACTGAACGATTTTCATTATTTTTGTTTTGCCAATATTACTTTCAGTGCCGTTTAGATGGTGCATAGCGCCGTTTATAACTCTTTGAATATACTACGATTTTGAGCCAGACTTAAGACCTGCGACCAGCTTAAGTCTTTAGCCACTGAAGGAATATTTTTTAATTTTTTGTTGAAGATATCTGATCTTGGATTAGAACTGTTGCCTCAGTTCCATTAAGCCTACCTATTAGACTATAGCGACTACAATACATATCGTATATTTCAAGCATGTAATACATCCATTTATTTTCATTCAATCAACTGGATTGATTGTTCGGTTGATTTTCATTATTTTTGTTTTTCCAATATTACTTTCAGTGCCGTTTAGATGGTGCATAGCGCCGTGTATAACTCTTTGAATATACTACGATTTTGAGCCAGACTTTAGACCTGCGTCCAGCTTAAATCTTTAGCAACAGATTTTATCTTGTCTAACAAGCTTTTTCGCCATGTCCCTATCGACCGACCACAGCTTCGCATTCCATGGGGATTCCAATCGAGAGGCATTTTTACGACACTTGTCTCCGTATTATCGTAATCTCATCTGTAATGGGCGTTTGTCTGCATCTTCTCTGAGCTCTGAGATGGATATCCAGTTGTAGGGTCACCAAATACGAAATATATTCCTAAGACATCATTTAATATAAGCCTTCAGTTTGTTTGTTGCTCCCACTGACTCGAGCCATATTTTGATTTCGTAAAGAATACCCGTATTTTGGTCAAAAATACTTTTGTTTGCATAGATTTCAGTTTTTGCTGTATGTAAGTCTGACATTGCCCTAATAGGTGGGTTCAGTCCTCCCTTAGATTATTTGCCCAACAGAAGCTTAGATTGCTAGTAGTAAGTTCCAGTAATATAACCTTCAAAACATGAGCACTACATTCCATGGCGTAAATTTTCACTCTGAAAAACAATATTACACTTCAACACTTTCATGTTGCAGGTCGACTGTGAGAGTAAACAAATATCATCCGAGGAAGCCAAATTGCCAACTTGTCCTGTGTGGCTTTTCTCAGATTTTCTCACGATAACATCCAAAATGAGTGAAGTCCTCGGAATTCCGTATAAGCTGGCTAACTATTGCAATCCTTTCATGTCATATTGGCAACGGCGAAGGTTTTGTTAGGTGATGAAATTTGCCCTGATTTTCGATTTTCAAAAAACTGTAGAAAACTTTACTGAAATTTATTTACTTTCTAGTTTAATGGACTTAATTCTCCACTTTATTCTTAGTTCTGCCATCAGGAAATGAAAACCAAGAGCAATAGCAGCATAAGTAAAACTCTGATTAAATTTCAATAACCATCCTATGCCAGAGGGTTTGATTGTCTCTGATTTTTTGATACAATTTTGAGCAAAGCAAAACAATTGCACTTAAATCAACATTTTGGGCCAGAAAACAAAAACTTTTAGTTTATGGACATAGAAAATTATTAAAATGTAATGAAAATTTAAGAAACAAAAGAAAAAGAGAAAAAATTTTCTTTAATAACGCTTGTAAATGATTTGTGCTGTAAATTGCATTTTATTTGTATTTGATGCTGCTATAACAACAGTTTTTATAGTTCTATTATTTTGAATTCTTTTTATGCGAGCATTCTTTATTCATAGGCAGAAGCATATGAAAACAATTAAACAAAAAATATATTACCATTCATCATCCCATGACAACATGGTCATCAGCATCTTTATCTTCTATCGCTTTCACAAATAAATTGTAGCTGCTTTCTTAGTTATGGCCATAACCAAGCCATAACTCTGGAGCCAAGTAACGATGGCAAAACCTGTACCTTGTTTTTTTTTTCATTTTTCTTGTTTTTCTTTAGCTTTGTTCTTCTTTTCTTTTGCTTTTATTGTTCTTATAAAATGAACGTGTCGGTGGAGAAACACTGTAAAAAAGGAATAAAAATAGAGAAGAAAATAACATGATTAAATACAACGACAACAACAAAATAAATAACAGTAACTATAACTGTAGCTGTAATAAAATTACGGTAGTGAAACTATAAAAAAACAAGGGAATGGAAATTAAATAAATTTAAGGACAAACCAATTGGTTACAATCTTCTGAGGCAGTCTGTGCCTTAAAACTAACCTCACTTAGATGGGTTTCACCAGTTATCCAAGGAATGAAAAAGAGTTTTGGATCCTTTCCTTACTAGAGTCGGCCATAGAATCATAGACAAGATACATGTTACGATATGACATTAGCTGCGTCCGTTTATTCTCTCATAAAAATTTCTAATCCCATTAGCCAGGGATTCACCTAGAGACAGATCAGATGTTGGAAAAGATATACACCAAGTTGTGCATATCATAACAACTCCCGCAAAGCCATAATTTCTGTTACCCATTCATTCGGAAATACGCTTAAACATGTAGTGCCCAGTAATATTACCCTTTAAAGGCCCAAACGACTCTCTCGTAAAGGGTAACAGTGGTATTCTTTTATTCTTTTTATTCCATTTGTTACCGCCTTGAACAGCCTCTTCGCAATAGTTAACTTGAACAACCGTGTCCTGTCTGGTAAGCAAAGTTATTCACGATCGTTAGTTTAGAACTCAGAGGTTTTCTTATATACTGGCATGCATAGTTTGAAGAAGTTCTCAAGGCCACGACTTAAATTTGATAACAAAAAAAAAAAATCATTAAATTAATTGATCATTCAAAGCCTTATCTTGTCTAAGTTAAAATCGCGCAGCGACGAGTTCGGTTTTAAACTAACTTTTACAATAATTCGGTTCCAACAAAATGCCCTCTCTAATACTTAAGCCACCGAATTTATTTAGGTTTATTTAAAGTTCAGTTCTCCTTGCAGCATGTCTATGTCTTTACAGGAAAGGAAAAGAAAACAAAGGAAAAGAGAAGTAAAATAAATAAAATAAAAGCTAATTGGAAAGGAAAACAAGTGGCCATAACAATACAAAAATAAAGTGAAAAGTGGCAGATAAAAAATCAACAATAAAATTTGTTTTCTTTACATTTTCTGTATATTTTCTTGAGCCCTATAAGTAATTAAGGAAAATAAGTTAAATATACCTTAAGAAAAACTTCTATGTTATAACAATAGACCCTTTGAGGAATGTATTACTTACTCTTCAAATTAAAACGAAAAAACGAAACATAAAGACGTAACTAGAAAAAGAAATGAAATGTTTACAGCTGGTCGGTGCTTTATGCTTATTTCCTTCGAAATACTTTGAAAAATATTCGAATTGAATCAAATCAAATATAAACACGAACACTATCATGTACACACCCGTACACATTTATATACAACCCATGAACCACCATATTCATAATGTTTAGAAATAGAAGAAAAGGAAATTGAAACAGAACAAGCAAGCACATGTAAACCAGAGACAGCCAGTGTATACATTTAAGTGAATGAGTGTATCATTGCGGTTGTGATGTTATTAAACCGCAAAATCCATTACAATTAACAGATGTCACAGCCATTATGGCAAAAAGGGCACTTATGGATCAGGTGTTTATTATTTTTACAAAATCAAAAATATTGAAATAAACAACAACATACCCTAGACTTACATATATGAAATAAAATAACATTTCAGTAGCAGAGAAAGCCCGAAAGCAAAACTAAATATTTAGAAATTCAAAAACCAAATGTCAAAATAAACAGAATGCAAAAATTATAAATTATTTACATATGAAATGTAATCATAAATATAGAAAAAAAATTTAATAAATTTCAATTTTCATTTCCATTTCAATGGAATGAACTGAACGGAACTGAATTGAATTGAAGAGAAAAACTAAACAAAATAACGTACCACACAGCGTATACGTACTGGTTATAGTGTTTTATCAAAGACTATGTAAATATATGTATGAAGCTGTTGCACTGCCATACATTGTACTGCCAGTGCCAAATTTGTCGATGGCAGTACGGCTACTGCCACTTATTGTACTCAGAGAACTTATTATACTCAGTGAACGTATTGTTCTCTTCTCTAAGCAATTTATTCTCATATGCGTGTATACGTGTGTGTTTGTATGTAAATATTATAAAGTATATATATTAAATTAAAAGTATTCAAATATTTTAACTAATAAAATATAAAAAATAAAAGACTAGTTCTGTCAAATTCTTAAAAAAAAATATAAAATAAAGGCTTGGAAAAAATAATAGGGACACTTAAATTTTTCAATATATTCTTATATTTTTAATTATCTTTCCATAAATATTACAAAGTATATACATTAAATTAAAGGTATTCAAATAGTTTAACTAATAAAATAAAAATATTTCAATAGCTATGCCAAATTCTTAAAAAAAATGTAAAATAAAGGCCTGGAAAAATAATAGGGACACTTAAATTTTTCAATATATTCTTATATTTTTAATTATTTTTCCATAAATATTACAAAGTATATACATTAAATTAAACGTATTCAAATAGTTTAACTGATAAAATAAAAATATTTGTCCAGTTCTGCCAAATTCTTAAAAAAATTGTAAAATAAAGGCCTGGAAAAATAATAGGGACACTTAAACTTTTCAATATATTCTTATATTTTTAATTATTTTTCCATAAAGATTACAAAGTATATACATTAAATTAAAGGCATTCAAATAGTTTAACTGATAAAATAAAAATATTTGACCAGTTATGCCAAATTCTTAAAAAAATTGTAAAATAAAAGCCTGGAAATTTAATAGGGACACTTAAACTTTTCAATATATTCTTGTATTTTTAATTATTTTTCCTTAAAGATTACAAAGTATATACATTAAATTAAAGGCATTCAAATAGTGTAACTAATAAAATAAAAATTTTGACCAGTTCTGCCAAATTCTTAAAAAAATTGTGAAATAAGGGCCTGGAAATTTAATAGGGACACTTAAACTTTTCATTATATTCTTATATTTTTAATTATTTTTCCATAAAGATTACAAAGTATATACATTAAATTAAAGGCATTCAAATAGTTTAACTGATAAAATAAAAATATTTGACCAGTTCTGCAAAATTCTTAAAAAAATTGTAAAATAAAAGCCCGGAAATTTAATAGGGACACTTAAACTTTTCAATATATTCTTGTATTTTTAATTATTTTTCCATAAATCTTACAAAGTATATACATTAAATTAAAGGCATTCAAATAGTTTAACTGATAAAATAAAAATATTTGACCAGTTCTGCAAAATTCTTAAAAAAATTGTAAAATAAAGGCCTGGAAAAATAATAGGGACACTTAAACTTTTTAATATATTCTTGTATTTTTAATTATTTTTCCATAAAGATTACAAAGTATATACATTAAATTAAAGGCATTCAAATAGTTTAACTGATAAAATAAAAATATTTGACCAGTTCTGCCAAATTCTTAAAAAAATTGTGAAATAAGGGCCTGGAAATTTAATAGGGACACTTAAACTTTTCAATATATTCTTATATTTTTAATTATTTTTCCATAAAGATTACAAAGTATATACATTAAATTAAAGGCATTCAAATAGTTTAACTGATAAAATAAAAATATTTGACCAGTTCTGCCAAATTCTTAAAAAAAATGTAAAATAAAGGCCTGGAAATTTAATAGGGACACTTAAACTTTTCAATATATTCTTATATTTTTAATTATTTTTCCATAAATCTTACAAAGTATATACATTAAATTAAAGGCATTCAAATAGTTTAACTGATAAAATAAAAATATTTGACCAGTTCTGCCAAATTCTTAAAAAAATTGTAAAATAAAAGCCTGGAAATTTAAAAGGGACACTTAAACTTTTCAATATATTCTTATATTTTTAATTATTTTTCCATAAAGATTACAAAGTATATACATTAAATTAAAGGCATTCAAATAGTTTAACTGATAAAATAAAAATATTTGGCCAGTTCTGCCAAATTCTTAAAAAAAATGTAAAATAAAGGCCTGGAAATTTAATAGGGACACTTAAACTTTTCAATATACTCTTATATTTATAATTATTTTGCCATAAAGATTAAAGGCATTCAAATAGTTTAACTGATAAAATAAAAATATTTGACCAGTTCTGCCAAATTCTTAAAAAAATTGTAAAATAAAGGCCTGGAAAAATAATAGGGACACTTAAACTTTTCAATATATTCTTGTATTTTTAATTATTTTTCCATAAATCTTACAAAGTATATACATTAAATTAAAGGCATTCAAATAGTTTAACTGATAAAATAAAAATATTTGACCAGTTCTGCCAAATTCTTAAAAAAAATTGTAAAATAAGGGCCTGGAAATTTAATAGGGACACTTAAACTTTTCAATATATTCTTATATTTTTAATTATTTTTCCATAAAGATTACAAAGTATATACATTAAATTAAAGGCATTCAAATAGTTTAACTGATAAAATAAAAATTTTGACCAGTTCTGCCAAATTCTTAAAAAAATTGTGAAATAAGGGCCTGGAAATTTAATAGGGACACTTAAACTTTTCAATATATTCTTATATTTTTAATTATTTTTCCATAAATATTACAAAGTATATACATTAAATTAAAGGCATTCAAATAGTTTAACTGATAAAATAAAAATATTTGACCAGTTCTGCCAAATTCTTAAAAAAAATGTAAAATAAAGGCCTGGAAATTTAATAGGGACACTTAAACTTTTCAATATACTCTTATATTTATAATTATTTTGCCATAAAGATTAAAGGCATTCAAATAGTTTAACTGATAAAATAAAAATATTTGACCAGTTCTGCCAAATTCTTAAAAAAATTGTAAAATAAAGGCCTGGAAAAATAATAGGGACACTTAAACTTTTCAATATATTCTTGTATTTTTAATTATTTTTCCATAAATCTTACAAAGTATATACATTAAACTAAGGCATTCAAATAGTTTAACTGATAAAATAAAAATATTTGACCAGTTCTGCCAAATTCTTAAAAAAAATTGTAAAATAAGGGCCTGGAAATTTAATAGGGACACTTAAACTTTTCAATATATTCTTGTATTTTTAATTATTTTTCCATAAATCTTACAAAGTATATACATTAAATTAAAGGCATTCAAATAGTTTAACTGATAAAATAAAAATTTTGACCAGTTCTGCCAAATTCTTAAAAAAATTGTGAAATAAGGGCCTGGAAATTTAATAGGGACACTTAAACTTTTCAATATATTCTTATATTTTTAATTATTTTTCCATAAATATTACAAAGTATATACATTAAATTAAAGTCATTCAAATAGTTTAACTGATAAAATAAAAATATTTGACCAGTTCTGCCAAATTCTTAAAAAAATTGTAAAATAGTCCTAGAAATTTAATAGGCACACTTACACTTTTCAATATATTCTTATATTTTTAATTATTTTTCCATAAAGATTACAAAGTATATACATAAAGTTAAAGGCATTCAAATAGTTTAACTGATAGAATAAAAATATTTGACCAGTTCTGCAAAATTCTTAAAAAAATTGTAAAATAAAGGCCTGGAAAAATAATAGGGACACTTAAACTTTTCAATATATTCTTGTATTTTTAATTATTTTTCCATAAAGATTACAAAGTATATACATTAAATTAAAGGCATTCAAATAGTTTAACTGATAAAATAAAAATATTTGACCAGTTCTGCCAAATTCTTAAAAAAATTGTAAAATAAAGGCCTGGAAATTTAATAGGGACACTTAAACTTTTCAATATATTCTTGTATTTTTAATTATTTTTCCATAAATATTACAAAGTATATACATTAAATTAAAGGTATTCAAATAGCTTAACTGATAAAATAAAAATATTTTACCAGTTCTGCCAAATTCTTAAAAAAATTGTAAAATAAAAGCCTGGAAATTTAATAGGGACACTTAAACTTTTCAATATATTCTTATATTTTTAATTATTTTTCCATAAAGATTACAAAGTATATACATTAAATTAAAGGCATTCAAATAGTTTAACTCATAAAATAAAAAAATTTGACCAGTTCTGCCAAATTCTTAAAAAAAATGTAAAATAAAGGCCTGGAAATTTAATAGGGACACTAAACTTTTCAATATACTCTTATATTTTTAATTATTTTTCCATAAATATTACAAAGTATATACATTAAATTAAAGGCATTCAAATAGTTTAACTGATAAAATAAAAATATTTGACCAGTTCTGCCAAATTCTTAAAAAAATTGTAAAATAAAGGCCTGGAAATTTAATAGGGACACTTAAACTTTTCAATATATTCTTGTATTTTTAATTATTTTTCCATAAATATTACAAAGTATATACATTAAATTAAAGGTATTCAAATAGTTTAACTGAGAAAATAAAAATATTTGACCAGTTCTGCCAAATTCTTAAAAAAATTGTAAAATAAAGGCCTGGAAATTTAATAGGGACACTTAAACTTTTCAATATATTCTTGTATTTTTAATTATTTTTCCATAAATCTTACAAAGTATATACATTAAATTAAAGGCATTCAAATAGTTTAACTGATAAAATAAAAATATTTGACCAGTTCTGCCAAATTCTTAAAAAAAATGTAAAATAAAGGCCTGGAAATTTAATAGGGACACTTAAACTTTTCAATATACTCTTATATTTTTAATTATTTTTCCATAAATATTACAAAGTATATACATTAAATTAAAGGCATTCAAATAGTTTAACTGATAAAATAAAAATATTTGCCCAGTTCTGCCAAATTCTTAAAAAAATTGTAAAATAAAGGCCTGGAAATTTAATAGGGACACTTAAACTTTTCAATATATTCTTGTATTTTTAATTATTTTTCCATAAATATTACAAAGTATATACATTAAATTAAAGGCATTCAAATAGTTTAACTGAGAAAATAAAAATATTTGACCAATTCTGCCAAATTCTTAAAACAAATGTAAAATAAAGGCCTGGAAATTTAATAGGGACACTTAAACTTTTCAATATACTCTTATATTTTTAATTATTTTTCCATAAATATTACAAAGTATATACATTAAATTAAAGGCATTCAAATAGTTTAACTGAGAAAATTAAAATATTTGACCAGTTCTGCCAAATTCTTAAAAAAAATGTAAAATAAAGGCCTGGAAATTTAATAGGGACACTTAAACTTTTCAATATACTCTTATATTTTTAATTATTTTTCCATAAATATTACAAAGTATATACATTAAATTAAAGGCATTCAAATAGTTTAACTGATAAAATAAAAATATTTGACCAGTTCTGCCAAATTCTTAAAAAAAATGTAAAATAAAGGCCTGGAAATTTAATAGGGACACTTAAACTTTTCAATATACTCTTATATTTTTAATTATTTTTCCATAAATATTTACAAAGTATATACATTAAATTAAAGGCATTCAAATAGTTTAAACTGATAAAATAAAAATATTTGACCAGTTCTGCCAAATTCTTAAAAAAAATTGTAAAATAAAGGCCTGGAAATTTTAATAGGGACACTTAAACTTTTCAATATATTCTTGTACTTTTAATTATTTTTCCATAAATATTACAAAGTATATACATTAAATTAAAGGCATTCAAATAGTTCAACTGATAAAATAAAAATATTTGACCAGTTATGCCAAATTCTTAAAAAAATTGTAAAATAAAAGCCTGGAAATTTAATAGGGACACTTAAACTTTTCAATATATTCTTGTATTTTTAATTATTTTTCCATAAATCTTACAAAGTATATACATTAAATTAAAGGCATTCAAATAGTTTAACTGATAAAATAAAAATATTTGACCAGTTCTGCCAAATTCTTAAAAAAATTGTAAAATAAGGGCCTGGAAATTTAATAGGGACACTTAAACTTTTCAATATATTCTTGTATTTTTAATTATTTTTCCATAAATCTTA
>CAKMJM010000092.1:0-80701 GCA_927399465.1 Sarcophaga caerulescens
AGCTGGATTATGGTCAGTTGGCACATGTCGCCATGAAATTTTCTCTGACCACTCCTGAATCTCAGCTACTCTATTCGATACAAAAGTAGCAAGGGAGGATGGATGGGTCTTTACCCAATGTAGAGTTATTTCCGAATCTGTCCAGAAATAAACTTGATCAATCTTAAATTCCAACATGAGCTTAATTCGAGTCCACAACTTTGCCAATAGGTGTGCAGCACACAGCTCAAGTCTCGGAAGAGATTTTGTCTTGAGTGGAGCAACTTTAGATTTTCCGGTAAGTAATCTGACAGTAACTTTGCCAGACTCGAAACTTCTGACATAAATGCAACACCCATATGCTCGGATTGAGGCATCAGCAAATCCATGTATTTGGATGTTTGCAGTGGAAGTAGTTTGGACGAATCTTGGGATTGTTATTGAATCGATCTCCATTAAATTAGATTTGAGATTTTCCCATGAAGTATCAAGGTTCATGGGAATCGATTCATCCCAGTCAGTAGTATGTTTATGGCGTTTCTCGACCACTTTTTCCATACAAATTTGGGATCATGCCTACGCTACAGTCGGTCATATTAGCTTGTTGATAGGTTTGTAACATGTAATGTATTTGACAGTTTTTTTTTTTCTATACAAGATGTACACCTGCATGATCGTTTTTAGGGTTAGGTGGTTGTGTGGTCGCTTTTACTTGCATTGCTTTTCGAATGATTGGACGGACAGAATGAGTGCGTGTAACATTTTTAAAGTGTTTGGTTGGATATCCTTTGATTGTAAGTGAGTAAGTAGGTATGTATTGTTGAAGAAATAGAAATATAGTTGTACGTGTTGTTGTTGTTGTATTTTTGTGTTAGAAGGATCTTTAATTTTAAACTGATAAGAAACTCTTGTCACGTGTTGGGGTTTCTGGGTCACTTTTTCCATACAAAATTTGGTGTATGCCTACGCTACAGTCGGTCATGTTAGATTGTTGATAGGTTTGTAACATGTAATGTATGTGACAGTTTGTTTTCTATACAAGATGTACACCTGCATGATAGTTTTAAGGGTTAGTTGGTTGTGTAGTTGTTTTAATTTATATTGCTTTTCGAATGATTGGACGGACAGAATGAGTGCGTTCACGTTTCCTTGTGGTATAGGGTACTGTAAATTCATGTTGCTGACTTATACAATGTTATGCTTTTGTTTATTCTTATTTTATTTACTTGTGTAATTTAATGTTGAAGAAATAGAAATATAGTTGTACGTGTTGTTGTTGTTGTATTTTTATGTTAGAAGGATCTTTAATTTTAAACTGATAAGAAAGGGTATGTTAGTTGTGTGATTGTTTTTATTTTTTGTGTGATTTAATGTTGAAGAAATAGAAAAGGTATGTTCACTTGCATGATCGTTTTTCTTTTTGGGATAATAAATTCTTAGCACGTGTTGATCATGGTCAATTGCTGAAGAAATAGAAATATAGTTATACGTGTTGTTGTTGTGTTAGAAGGATAGGGTAGGTTGGATGTGTGATTGTTTTTTTATTTTTTGTATGATTTAATGTTGGAGAAACAGAAAAGGAATCATGCCTACTTTTTTATATATAAATTTGGGATCATACCTGCTTTTTTTATGTACCTTTTATTTGTATTACTTTGCAAAAGAATGATTGCACGGACAGAATGAGTGTGTGTAAAAACTCATGTTGTCGCGTGTGCAATGTTATGCTTTTGTTTATTTATTTTTTTTGTAAGATTTAATGTTGAAGAAATAGAAATAGAGTTGTACATGTTGTGCTTGTCTCATAACACGTAATTAGATTTTAATATTCCTAAATAGAAATATAGTTGTACCTGTTGTTGTACTGTTAGGATTTTTAATTTTAAAGTGATAAGAAAGGGATGTATACCTAGGTCGTCGTTTTTTTTTTTTTTATTAGTGTAATATCTGTTTTTTAAATACCTTTTACTCTCTGTTACTTCTAAAATGTATTACCCCTTTACCTACATTCCAGAGTATAAATTGTCTAGTTTTAAGGATTTAAAAATCATTTTTGTGCTAGAAATTGATAGCGAGTTGTGTTTTCAAATTTAAAAATTAAAACAAAAGAGAAAAAACGTCTTGCGTGAATAATATTTGTTTATGCCACCTTAAACTGACATCAGAAAACGATTTATGGCTGGATGAGGAGTTTCATGAGGAACTCTTTAGAACCCAAAATTATTTCATTCAAACCAAAGCAATGAAATGCTTCAAACCATTGATTGAAGAATTGTTGTTGAGGTATGTGTTACCAGATGGTAACTTCCACTTCCAATGGAAAGGTAACATCATCACTATTTACGAGGACGATGACGAGGACGGTCTCGCTTGGGGAAGCATTCATCTGGGAGAAGATAACGTAACATTCAATGGAAAGAAATTCTATATTTTGTTTACGGATTATCCGGAATTATGATGAATAAATAAAATATATTCAATTATACAAAATAACAAAATCTGAAATAAAACATGCATACCTAAGAAAAAAAATCTAATAAAAAACCTAATTTGTTTTAATTATTCTCTTTATTATAGCAATGAGGTGGTTGTTTTTAAAAATAAGACTTCTGATGTGGTTAAGATTTTTCTTCATTTATTATACAATTTCTTCGTTTGCATTTATTGTAGATTACAATTTATTGAAAACACAATTTTTACATTTAGTAAGATTATAAAAATTAATTATATTTTTAGCTTCATTTTCAGCTTGATATAGTCTATGTTTATAAAATATACAGGGGCAGGTGTCAGGACCGCATGTGCTGTTTTCGTTCGACCATACGCAATCCTCGAAATGTTCACCATGCCTATTTTTTATTCTTTTCAGGTTGTCTACATACTCCAGTTGTGTTTGTATGTTGATGAGTTTCGTTTTATCTGCATCAGAAATCATGTGCGAGAATAATTTTAAAAAGTTGTATATTTCCTTTAAAATCATTGTATGTTAATCTACTACTACTGCATGCTCATGTGTAGAGTTTGCTAATAACCTTTTATGTTGGTGGTTTTAATATTTATATGATTTGAAGATCGCTCGTAAAGATAACCTCTCCCGTTTTGGAGTTATTTATTTCAGCAATGGTATCTATATCCCTCTTGTGTTCAGGATCGTACTGAAAACAGTAGATGTTAAGTTTTTTATATATATTTTAACTTCTTCTATTATTTAAACACCCCTAAAATGTTTGAGATGTTTTCCATATTTTTTCAAATCCAAATCTGTTAGCGGGCGATTGGGTAGGTTATCTAGTAGTTTTTTGGAGCTGGACTATAGTAGAGACCATATCCAGTTTTATATGGTTTGAGATATAATCCTTTACCCATTGCAATTGATTCCATATATCTATTGTGACGGTTAGCTTCCGCCAATTGTTCTTTTCCATTTCTGATAGCATTTACTGCTTTGACAATAGCGGATCCTCCACTTGCTAAACCACCAAGCGCTGACAATGCTGTTAGTACAGGAATAAGTGGAAGAAATCCTCCAATTTTCGGTACAGGTATAACTCTTGGTATTATAATGTTTGCTCGCTTTTTCCTTTTAAAATTTGAATGAATAGTCTTTTGAGCTATTTTAACAGCATCATTTATATCAAGGGGTTTCAGTTCTTTCAATTGTTTTAAAGTTTTTCTCACAGTAGCTGTGAATAATTTCTTATTACATTTATTCATTTTTCCTTTTATCCTTCTTTTTGTTTTCTTTGTTTTCTTATGCCTCTGCTCCTTCAAACCTAATCCAAATTTCACTTTAGCTTTCATAGCATTTGTCACAAACCACGCGTTAGCACGTTCTTTAATATCACTATCTTTAGATTTAACTCGTTTCCAGGCCTTTTCAGCTAATATTTGATCTGCTTGATGTCTTGTGTCTATATCTTTTGATTGTGAGTATGCAATGTCGTGTTCTTTACAAGCTGCGTCTAATAAATTTATACCCTTATCTCCTCTTGCTAAACGTTTTTCAAGTTTTGTACCAGGTCCGCAAAACTGATAACCAGGCAGATGTAATTCAACAGGTAATTTATTTATTAAGTTGTTTACAAATCCTCTTCCCATCTTACACTGACTGGGTTTTTGTTTTGACTGTAGATTAAAGCAGTTTCTTTTTTTCGTTACTTTTATACCTCTTCGCAAAAATAACTGAAATCAAGATGATTTCCTATATATGCACCAAATTTATACGATCACTGTTTCAGTATGTTAATTTTTTTTGATATGATATCTGCTTTATATGTGTTCACGATCTACCTGCTATCTGCTTACGATCTGCTTTAAACCTGATATAGGTCTACTTTATACCTTAAAAACAAAAATTGTTTTTGTTTGTTGGATTTTGTTAGTGCGATATATTTTCGTCGTGTGTGGTTTTGGCTATTTTATTTTTATTTTTTGTCATTGTCATTTTTTTTGATAAACATTTTCTACCTCAATTTTTAAATTATTTATTTGATCAGCTAGATAATCATATGTATATTTGTGCTATATATATTTTTTTTTTGTTTACATTTTTTTTGTTTTTATAATTATGTCTATAAAAACTCTATCCAAATTTATTAATATAAGACATCTGTTTCACTCTTCTAATAAATTATGTTAGACTCTTTAAGTTCTTCGATAATAGAAATTATTTCGTTTCGATGATTGCTGTGACCAGCACCTTCCGATGAAAGAAGTAAACGTAGTCTGTCAACTAGTTCATTAGGATCATCCCAATGTATATAGTTTGATTTCCGATTATCTAGAGATTTTAGCATTAAACCGCTGCCTTTTGTTGAAATTTTTGTTGTTGTTTTGAATAAATGTTTAATTATTCGTCTGTATTTGAATGCTCATGTTCCTTTCACTTGTTCATTACGCTCATAGCGACGTTTATGTGCATTAGTATGAATTAAAATCTCTTTATATTTTTTCAAATCATTTTTAGTATAGTGGAGAGGTTTTGCATGAAATACTAGTTCAAATAATCCAGGTGTCATTTTCAATTTCATATTTCCTATCTGCATAGTATTATCACCATTAAATATTAATTTTTCCTTGCCATATCTCCAACTTCCGTCTGCATCTTGATTAAAGCCATAAATTTTATCCAATTGCTTATTACCAATAAGTAATTGAATATTTTCAAATAGTGGAGAGTTGTTCGTCGGCTTTAAACTTTGTTTTCTTTTCAAGTTTTTGATACATGTACTTGATACAGGTCTATTATGACCATAGTTTTCTTCATCATCATTGTCATCAGTTGACATATTCTCATATTGAAAATCGTTATTATCACCATTTGCGTCATAATAATCACCGTCATCATCAATAGTGCTGTCTATATCCTTATGCTTATGTTCAAGTTTTCCTATGTTTTCATTATCACCATTTACGTCATCATTATCATCGTCGCCATCAAAAGTGTTGTCTATATACATATCCTTATGTTTATCTTCAAGTTTTCCGATGATTTCATTATCATCATTTACATCATTATAATCATCGTCATCATCAATAGTGTTGTCTATATACATATCCTTATGTTTATCTTTAAGTTTTCTGATGATTTTTTTAAGTGGTTTTGTTATTGGTTGGAAGGTATATTCTAATAAATTAACTCTATCTATTTGATTCAGTTTAATATTTTTAAACTTTTCCTTCAGAACAGCTCTTGTTTTTACAAGATCTTCTAACATTTTATTATCATCATTTTTAGACATTATAATAATTTTTTTTTTATATCTGATCACGATGTGCTTTGTATCTGCTCACGATCTGCTTTGTATCTGGTTATGATCTGTCTGCTATCTGGTTATGATCTGCTTGCTATCAGTTCACGATCTGCTTTGTATCTGCTAACGATCTGCTTTGTATCTGGTTACGATCTGCTTTGTATCTGGTTATGATCTGCCTGCTATCTGGTTATGATCTGCCTGCTATCTGCTTACGAACTGCTTGCTATCTGGTTATGATCTGTCTGCTATCTGCTCACGAACTGCTTGTTATCTGCTCACGATCTGCTTTATATGTGCTTACGATCTGATTTATACTTGATCACGATTTGCTTGATGTCTTGGGCCTATATCTTCTTCCAATCTTACACTGATTTAGTTTTTTGTTTTAACTGTAGTTTATAACCATTTTTTTTGTTACTTTCATACCTCTTCGTATGAAACACTGAAGCAGTGCTAGTACAGCTGGTATAGCTGGCTGTTACAGCTGGTATAGCTGGCTGTTACAGCTGGTATAGCTGGCTGTTACAGCTAGTATAGCTGGCTGGTACAGCTAGTATAGCTGGCTGGTACAGCTAGTATAGCTGGCTAGTACAGCTAGTATAGCTGGCTAGCTAGGCTGGTACAGCTAGTATAGCTGGCTAGTATAGCTGGTATAGCTGGCTGGTACAGCTAGTATAGCTGGCTAGTACAGCTAGTATAGCTGGCTAGTACAGCTAGTATAGCTGGCTAGTACAACTAGTATAGCTGGCTAGTACAGCTAGTATAGCTGGCTAGTACAGCTAGTATAGCTGGCTAGTACAGCTAGTATAGCTGGCTAGCTAGGCTGGTACAGCTAGTATAGCTGGCTAGTATAGCTGGTATAGCTGGCTGGTACAGCTAGTATAGCTGGCTAGTACAGCTAGTATAGCTGGCTAGTACAACTAGTATAGCTGGCTAGTATAGCTAGTACAGCTGGCTGTTACAGCTGGTATAGCTGTAGTACTAGTTGTACCAGCCAGCTATACCAGCTGTACTAGCCAGCTATACTAGTTGTACTAGCCAGCTATACTAGCTGTACTAGCCAGCTATACTAGCTGTACTAGCCAGCTATACTAGCTGTACCAGCCAGCTATACTAGCTATACTAGCCAGCTATACTAGCTGTACCAGCCTAGCTAGCCAGCTATACTAGCTGTACTAGCCAGCTATACTAGCTGTACCAGCCAGCTATACTAGCTGTACCAGCCAGCTATACTAGCTGTAACAGCCAGCTATACCAGCTGTAACAGCCAGCTATACCAGCTGTAACAGCCAGCTATACCAGCTGTACTAGCACTGCTTCAGTGTTTCATACGAAGAGGTATGAAAGTAACAAAAAAAATGGTTATAAACTACAGTTAAAACAAAAAACTAAATCAGTGTAAGATTGGAAGAAGATATAGGCCCAAGACATCAAGCAAATCGTGATCAAGTATAAATCAGATCGTAAGCACATATAAAGCAGATCGTGAGCAGATAACAAGCAGTTCGTGAGCAGATAGCAGACAGATCATAACCAGATAGCAAGCAGTTCGTAAGCAGATAGCAGGCAGATCATAACCAGATAGCAGGCAGATCATAACCAGATACAAAGCAGATCGTAACCAGATACAAAGCAGATCGTTAGCAGATACAAAGCAGATCGTGAACTGATAGCAAGCAGATCATAACCAGATAGCAGACAGATCATAACCAGATACAAAGCAGATCGTGAGCAGATACAAAGCACATCGTGATCAGATATAAAAAAAAAATTATTATAATGTCTAAAAATGATGATAATAAAATGTTAGAAGATCTTGTAAAAACAAGAGCTGTTCTGAAGGAAAAGTTTAAAAATATTAAACTGAATCAAATAGATAGAGTTAATTTATTAGAATATACCTTCCAACCAATAACAAAACCACTTAAAAAAATCATCAGAAAACTTAAAGATAAACATAAGGATATGTATATAGACAACACTATTGATGATGACGATGATTATAATGATGTAAATGATGATAATGAAATCATCGGAAAACTTGAAGATAAACATAAGGATATGTATATAGACAACACTTTTGATGGCGACGATGATAATGATGACGTAAATGGTGATAATGAAAACATAGGAAAACTTGAACATAAGCATAAGGATATAGACAGCACTATTGATGATGACGGTGATTATTATGACGCAAATGGTGATAATAACGATTTTCAATATGAGAATATGTCAACTGATGACAATGATGATGAAGAAAACTATGGTCATAATAGACCTGTATCAAGTACATGTATCAAAAACTTGAAAAGAAAACAAAGTTTAAAGCCGACGAACAACTCTCCACTATTTGAAAATATTCAATTACTTATTGGTAATAAGCAATTGGATAAAATTTATGGCTTTAATCAAGATGCAGACGGAAGTTGGAGATATGGCAAGGAAAAATTAATATTTAATGGTGATAATACTATGCAGATAGGAAATATGAAATTGAAAATGACACCTGGATTATTTGAACTAGTATTTCATGCAAAACCTCTCCACTATACTAAAAATGATTTGAAAAAATATAAAGAGATTTTAATTCATACTAATGCACATAAACGTCGCTATGAGCGTAATGAACAAGTGAAAGGAACATGAGCATTCAAATACAGACGAATAATTAAACATTTATTCAAAACAACAACAAAAATTTCAACAAAAGGCAGCGGTTTAATGCTAAAATCTCTAGATAATCGGAAATCAAACTATATACATTGGGATGATCCTAATGAACTAGTTGACAGACTACGTTTACTTCTTTCATCGGAAGGTGCTGGTCACAGCAATCATCGAAACGAAATAATTTCTATTATCGAAGAACTTAAAGAGTCTAACATAATTTATTAGAAGAGTGAAACAGATGTCTTATATTAATAAATTTGGATAGAGTTTTTATAGACATAATTATAAAAACAAAAAAAATGTAAACAAAAAAAAAAATATATATAGCACAGATATACATATGATTATCTAGCTGATCAAATAAATAATTTAAAAATTGAGGTAGAAAATGTTTATCAAAAAAAATGACAATGACAAAAAATAAAAATAAAATAGCCAAAACCACACACGACGAAAATATATCGCACTAACAAAATCCAACAAACAAAAACAATTTTTGTTTTTAAGGTATAAAGTAGACCTATATCAGGTTTAAAGCAGATCGTAAGCAGATAGCAGGTAGATCGTGAACACATATAAAGCAGATATCATATCAAAAAAAATTAACATACTGAAACAGTGATCGTATAAATTTGGTGCATATATAGGAAATCATCTTGATTTCAGTTATTTTTGCGAAGAGGTATAAAAGTAACGAAAAAAAGAAACTGCTTTAATCTACAGTCAAAACAAAAACCCAGTCAGTGTAAGATGGGAAGAGGATTTGTAAACAACTTAATAAATAAATTACCTGTTGAATTACATCTGCCTGGTTATCAGTTTTGCGGACCTGGTACAAAACTTGAAAAACGTTTAGCAAGAGGAGATAAGGGTATAAATTTATTAGACGCAGCTTGTAAAGAACACGACATTGCATACTCACAATCAAAAGATATAGACACAAGACATCAAGCAGATCAAATATTAGCTGAAAAGGCCTGGAAACGAGTTAAATCTAAAGATAGTGATATTAAAGAACGTGCTAACGCGTGGTTTGTGACAAATGCTATGAAAGCTAAAGTGAAATTTGGATTAGGTTTGAAGGAGCAGAGGCATAAGAAAACAAAGAAAACAAAAAGAAGGATAAAAGGAAAAATGAATAAATGTAATAAGAAATTATTCACAGCTACTGTGAGAAAAACTTTAAAACAATTGAAAGAACTGAAACCCCTTGATATAAATGATGCTGTTAAAATAGCTCAAAAGACTATTCATTCAAATTTTAAAAGGAAAAAGCGAGCAAACATTATAATACCAAGAGTTATACCTGTACCGAAAATTGGAGGATTTCTTCCACTTATTCCTGTACTAACAGCATTGTCAGCGCTTGGTGGTTTAGCAAGTGGAGGATCCGCTATTGTCAAAGCAGTAAATGCTATCAGAAATGGAAAAGAACAATTGGCGGAAGCTAACCGTCACAATAGATATATGGAATCAATTGCAATGGGTAAAGGATTATATCTCAAACCATATAAAACTGGATATGGTCTCTACTATAGTCCAGCTCCAAAAAACTACTAGATAACCTACCCAATCGCCCGCTAACAGATTTGGATTTGAAAAAATATGGAAAACATCTCAAACATTTTAGGGGTGTTTAAATAATAGAAGAAGTTAAAATATATATAAAAAACTTAACATCTACTGTTTTCAGTACGATCCTGAACACAAGAGGGATATAGATACCATTGCTGAAATAAATAACTCCAAAACGGGAGAGGTTATCTTTACGAGCGATCTTCAAATCATATAAATATTAAAACCACCAACATAAAAGGTTATTAGCAAACTCTACACATGAGCATGCAGTAGTAGTAGATTAACATACAATGATTTTAAAGGAAATATACAACTTTTTAAAATTATTCTCGCACATGATTTCTGATGCAGATAAAACGAAACTCATCAACATACAAACACAACTGGAGTATGTAGACAACCTGAAAAGAATAAAAAATAGGCATGGTGAACATTTCGAGGATTGCGTATGGTCGAACGAAAACAGCACATGCGGTCCTGACACCTGCCCCTGTATATTTTATAAACATAGACTATATCAAGCTGAAAATGAAGCTAAAAATATAATTAATTTTTATAATCTTACTAAATGTAAAAATTGTGTTTTCAATAAATTGTAATCTACAATAAATGCAAACGAAGAAATTGTATAATAAATGAAGAAAAATCTTAACCACATCAGAAGTCTTATTTTTAAAAACAACCACCTCATTGCTATAATAAAGAGAATAATTAAAACAAATTAGGTTTTTTATTAGATTTTTTTTCTTAGGTATGCATGTTTTATTTCAGATTTTGTTATTTTGTTACGAAAATGGAAATGGTGTTGTTAAAATAATAAGCAAAAGCTCCAAAAACAACACAATGTAGTTGATCACGCATAAAAACAAAAGCTCCAAAAACAAAACAATGCAGTTGTTCACGTGATCAACGAATGAGTAAGCATATAGCAACAAAAACAACAGTGCTTGTTTACAAGTTCGATGAATAAACAAATATAGCAACAACGACCGCGTATAAAAGAAATATAGCAGAAAGACAAACAAACAAAACAACAACAACTCTGCCTGGACGAAAGTAAATAAGATACACGAACAACAAAAATGGAAATACGTTGTTTACATTTTTGGATTGTTCCCGAAGGTCGTCATCATCCTTCAAGGGCATCCATCACACTGTTGATCCAGTGCTATAAAAGGCAAGATAAAGCGAGCAACGATGATTCAGTTAGAATTCAGTCAGCCGTGTATGAAGACACGTTATTCTCGGAGTTCGAGTGAAGTTAGTCGTGTGACGACGTCGCGTTGAATTGAGTGAGAATTCAACCAGTGGTGTGCGAAGTGACGAGATCGAGTTATAATCCAGTCAGACTTGTGTGCAGACAAGTTGCGTGAAGAAAACAGTTGTTAGTGTGGTGCTTACAAAAAAGGTTGTGAGCAAAGAAGAATAACTAACAAGTGTTGTTGTTGCTTATAAAAAAGGTTATAAGCAGAGAAATATCAAGAACAAGCACATATTGTGGAAATTATCATTGTATGCGTAGAATAAGTTCGAACAGTGGCACGAAAGTTGTGCAGAAAATAAAGAATTGAATTAAAATTAAACACAGATTTTTTTTTATTTTATTTGCAATCTACGAGCTCATATTTTTAACGTTTTTAAAAGGTAAAAACGTAACAATTGGTGTCAGAAGTGGGATTGCAAAATTTAAAAATAAAAATAAATCAAGATGAAACTCACCGAGTTAAGAGTGGAGCGGCTCAAACAAGAATTGGCTAAATTAGCGCTACCAACAGCGGGCACGAAGAATGAACTCCAAAGGCGGTTAAGGGAAGAGCTGCTGCATCAGGGAATTGATGTAGACACTTACGACTTCGAAGACGAAGAGGAACGTGAGTTACAGGCTCCTGCAACCCCCAGCGGTCTGGACATGAGTTCGGTGCTAGCCGCACTAATGGAACAAATGCGAGAAATGCAGGAAGAGAATAAAAAGCTATTCGAAGCCTCTAGAGCCGAAAACCAGAAAGCGCAGGAAGAGAACAAAAAGCTATTTGCAAAACTTGAAGACAAACTAGATGCGTATGATGAGACCCTAGATGAAATAATTGAGTCATTCGGCGGAAGAGTTACAAGTGTCGCCGAAGAGGTGTCAAGTGTAGAAGAGGCCGTTGACACGGAAGTAAGTAACTTGGAAGAGTCCGTGGAGGGCAAACTCGTCATGATGGAAGAGAAGAGCCTGCGACCGGAAGCAGTACAAGCCGAATCAGAAGGTACCGGCAGGATAGAAGCACCTTGCTTTGATGGTAGCTCGCCCCTATCCGTATTTAAAGTCCAATTTGAGACGGAAGCAAACAGAAACGGATGGGACGATGAGGAGAGGGCATTGGAACTGGTTTTGGTATTGAAAGGTGCCGCCGCCGAGATTGTAGAAACTATGCCAGCCAGCTGCAGAAACGACTACAACGAATTAATGATGGCGCTACAGCGTGAATTTGTACCCTAAGGAGTTGAGGTGCCGTGCGAAAAAGGGTAGTGAGTCACTGCAAGCCCTTGTAGTGGAGAACGACAGATTAGTGCAGCCCACATACCAGGGAGAAAACCGTCTACTGGTAGACAATTGTAAGACCGAGGCGTGTGTAAATGGTATACGCGCCGATGATGTCGGATTGGCGGTGTGGACTGCACGAGAGACAATCTTTGAAGAGACCGTGACCTTGGTACTAGCCCAGGAGACCGCTTGCATGATTTCTACAGCACCAGCGAGAAAAGTGCGAGGAGTGGAAATCGCGGAGGAAAAAGGACGCCTGTCCAGTAACATCGAGAAGTTCTTAAGGCAAGTTGTGGCAAAAGCTAGACGAAAGGTCAAGCTGAGGCGTCTCAACTGTGAAAAGAGCGGTCACGTTCCGAAGAAACTGGAACGCGCCACGAGGAAGGTCAAGATCCGATTCACCATCAAACGGGCGGGAGACCAGCCATCATCATCATCAGCGGGGCAAGTGCTGGTTTCCTAGAAGCGAGATCCCCACAAGGCCCAGTAAAGCGAAGTCGAGGTCAGCTGCACAATATAAGTCGGGCGCACTTTTGGAGCGAATAACAACAGCAGAACCTTTGTATTGCCAGAAACCGGTATATTCTCGTCGAGACGGATTACTTCAGCTAATGGCCGGAAGTGTATGCCATACCCAATCAAGAGGCGAACACAGTAGAAAAGGTTTTTGTGAGCCACCGGGAATGCTGCTACGAGGTGCCAATAGAGCTCCATTCCGAGGCAGAAGTTTCGAGCCAGCCGTTTCCGAGGGAATGTGTGAGGTGTATGGAACGGTAGAACAACTTGGTCGAAGCCTGGTGGAATACTCGAGAAAAGTAGTAGGCGAGCAACAAAGAGATTGGGATGAACACATTCCGAGGTATCTACTGGCGTATCCATCTGCGATGCATGATTCCACAGTAAGACCAACCGCCAAGGTTATTTACGGGAGAGGAGATAATGAGCCTATTCGGGACGAACAGGCTTAAGTGGGCGGCAGTGTTACGAAAATGGAAATGGTGTTGTTAAAATAATAAGCAAAAGCTCCAAAAACAACACAATGTAGTTGATCACGCATAAAAACAAAAGCTCCAAAAACAAAACAATGCAGTTGTTCACGTGATCAACGAATGAGTAAGCATATAGCAACAAAAACAACAGTGCTTGTTTACAAGTTCGATGAATAAACAAATATAGCAACAACGACCGCGTATAAAAGAAATATAGCAGAAAGACAAACAAACAAAACAACAACAACTCTGCCTGGACGAAAGTAAATAAGATACACGAACAACAAAAATGGAAATACGTTGTTTACATTTTTGGATTGTTCCCGAAGGTCGTCATCATCCTTCAAGGGCATCCATCACACTGTTGATCCAGTGCTATAAAAGGCAAGATAAAGCGAGCAACGATGATTCAGTTAGAATTCAGTCAGCCGTGTATGAAGACACGTTATTCTCGGAGTTCGAGTGAAGTTAGTCGTGTGACGACGTCGCGTTGAATTGAGTGAGAATTCAACCAGTGGTGTGCGAAGTGACGAGATCGAGTTATAATCCAGTCAGACTTGTGTGCAGACAAGTTGCGTGAAGAAAACAGTTGTTAGTGTGGTGCTTACAAAAAAGGTTGTGAGCAAAGAAGAATAACTAACAAGTGTTGTTGTTGCTTATAAAAAAGGTTATAAGCAGAGAAATATCAAGAACAAGCACATATTGTGGAAATTATCATTGTATGCGTAGAATAAGTTCGAACAGTGGCACGAAAGTTGTGCAGAAAATAAAGAATTGAATTAAAATTAAACACAGATTTTTTTTTATTTTATTTGCAATCTACGAGCTCATATTTTTAACGTTTTTAAAAGGTAAAAACGTAACAATATTTTATTTATTCATCATAATTCCGGATAATCCGTAAACAAAATATAGAATTTCTTTCCATTGAATGTTACGTTATCTTCTCCCAGATGAATGCTTCCCCAAGCGAGACCGTCCTCGTCATCGTCCTCGTAAATAGTGATGATGTTACCTTTCCATTGGAAGTGGAAGTTACCATCTGGTAACACATACCTCAACAACAATTCTTCAATCAATGGTTTGAAGCATTTCATTGCTTTGGTTTGAATGAAATAATTTTGGGTTCTAAAGAGTTCCTCATGAAACTCCTCATCCAGCCATAAATCGTTTTCTGATGTCAGTTTAAGGTGGCATAAACAAATATTATTCACGCAAGACGTTTTTTCTCTTTTGTTTTAATTTTTAAATTTGAAAACACAACTCGCTATCAATTTCTAGCACAAAAATGATTTTTAAATCCTTAAAACTAGACAATTTATACTCTGGAATGTAGGTAAAGGGGTAATACATTTTAGAAGTAACAGAGAGTAAAAGGTATTTAAAAAACAGATATTACACTAATAAAAAAAAAAAAAAAACGACGACCTAGGTATACATCCCTTTCTTATCACTTTAAAATTAAAAATCCTAACAGTACAACAACAGGTACAACTATATTTCTATTTAGGAATATTAAAATCTAATTACGTGTTATGAGACAAGCACAACATGTACAACTCTATTTCTATTTCTTCAACATTAAATCTTACAAAAAAAATAAATAAACAAAAGCATAACATTGCACACGCGACAACATGAGTTTTTACACACACTCATTCTGTCCGTGCAATCATTCTTTTGCAAAGTAATACAAATAAAAGGTACATAAAAAAAGCAGGTATGATCCCAAATTTATATATAAAAAAGTAGGCATGATTCCTTTTCTGTTTCTCCAACATTAAATCATACAAAAAATAAAAAAACAATCACACATCCAACCTACCCTATCCTTCTAACACAACAACAACACGTATAACTATATTTCTATTTCTTCAGCAATTGACCATGATCAACACGTGCTAAGAATTTATTATCCCAAAAAGAAAAACGATCATGCAAGTGAACATACCTTTTCTATTTCTTCAACATTAAATCACACAAAAAATAAAAACAATCACACAACTAACATACCCTTTCTTATCAGTTTAAAATTAAAGATCCTTCTAACATAAAAATACAACAACAACAACACGTACAACTATATTTCTATTTCTTCAACATTAAATTACACAAGTAAATAAAATAAGAATAAACAAAAGCATAACATTGTATAAGTCAGCAACATGAATTTACAGTACCCTATACCACAAGGAAACGTGAACGCACTCATTCTGTCCGTCCAATCATTCGAAAAGCAATATAAATTAAAACAACTACACAACCAACTAACCCTTAAAACTATCATGCAGGTGTACATCTTGTATAGAAAACAAACTGTCACATACATTACATGTTACAAACCTATCAACAATCTAACATGACCGACTGTAGCGTAGGCATACACCAAATTTTGTATGGAAAAAGTGACCCAGAAACCCCAACACGTGACAAGAGTTTCTTATCAGTTTAAAATTAAAGATCCTTCTAACACAAAAATACAACAACAACAACACGTACAACTATATTTCTATTTCTTCAACAATACATACCTACTTACTCACTTACAATCAAAGGATATCCAACCAAACACTTTAAAAATGTTACACGCACTCATTCTGTCCGTCCAATCATTCGAAAAGCAATGCAAGTAAAAGCGACCACACAACCACCTAACCCTAAAAACGATCATGCAGGTGTACATCTTGTATAGAAAAAAAAAAACTGTCAAATACATTACATGTTACAAACCTATCAACAAGCTAATATGACCGACTGTAGCGTAGGCATGATCCCAAATTTGTATGGAAAAAGTGGTCGAGAAACGCCATAAACATACTACTCCAGTCAAGCTTTTGAATCCAAAGTTCTTGTAGTAAGATCTTGGATTTTATACCAATAGGGCACAATAGCCCGAGAGGATCAAATAGTCGAGAAGAAACTGATAATATGTTTCTTTTCGTTGCTTTCAAATCTTTGAAAGAATTCTCCAAATGAAACTTTAATGAATCATTCTTCGGACTCCAATGCAACCCCAAGGCTTTAGCAGAATCTGAATCGCTATGCAATAGCTTTTCACTTTGTAGAGTACTGATAAATTTAGGATGATTAGAAAACCATTTCGCAAGGTTAAAACCTGCTGAACTTAGGATCTCAGTGACTTGATTACGAATTGTAATCAGATCCTCGTAACTTTCACCACCGGTTAACAAATCATCAACATAAAAATCACTGCGAACAACTTTTGAACCAATAGGCAAAGTCTCTTTGTACAAATCGCTCAATTCAATTAAACATCTTATAGCCAGAAAAGGGGCAGAAGCCGTGCCATAAGTTCCAGTGTTCAATCGAAACACCTGTAAGCTATCAGATGGATTTTGTCTCCAAAGGATTAATTGAAAATTTCTGTAATTCTCGTCGATTAAAACTTGACGATACATTTTTTCGATATCTGCAGTGATTACGTACCGATGAAGGCGAAAACGGATGAGTGTAGAATACAATTCTTCTTGAATGGTAGGACCGACCATCAGCAGATCGTTCAATGATACATGAGAAGAAGTTCTACACGAAGCATCGAAAGCTACTCTAAGTTTAGTAGTAGTACTTTGAGGCCGCAGAACACATTGATGGGGAATGAAATAGTGAGGAGAATCTGGCATATTATCCAAAAGTGACATATGTCCCAAATTGACATACTCTTTCATAAAGTCATGATACATCTGTCTCATTGTGTCGTCCTTGGACAGCCTTCGTTCCAACGAGAGGAATCGTCTTTTTGCGACTTCGAACGAAGAACCCAACAATTTTGTATCTGACTTGAAAGGTAGTGAGACTACAAATCGTCCTGACGCTAAACGTCGTATTGTATTTTTAAATTCATCCTCACATTGTTGCTGCTCCTCTGAATAAATTTTCATTGATTCATTTGGAAGCTCCTCTAGTTCCCAGAACTTCCTGACTATCGAATCAATATCGCTCTCGTTTTCTATTGCAGTACTTAAATGACAAACGCTATTGTTAGTGGAGCCCTTTGATTGATTGTACTTTCCAGTAACAATCCAACCAAGTGAAGTTTTTTGAAGGATTGGGAGGCTCGGGCCAGATTTTATCTGACCAACACACATTAGCTCAAAGAAGATTTCTGCTCCGATAAGCAAATCAATTTTCCGTGGTTTGTGGAAGCACGGATCAGCTAACTTTATATTCTTAGGAATATATAAGCCGGTCGTATTTATAACACTGTCAGGCTGGAAATTAGTTATCGAACTCAATACCCAAAATTTCGCATTGAATTGGGTAGAATTAACCCTCGACGTGACAGTTAAATTGACGCTGGATTTCGAAAGTGAGTTCGTTTCACTGATGCCAGTTAAATTCAGTCTGCCTCCTTCTCTTTTTAGTCTAAGTAGCTGCGCAAGTTCCTCAGTTATCAAATTGGGTTGAGATCCGGAATCCAAAAGTGCTCTCGCTGGTATCAATTTACCAGAGCTACTTCTTACACTGATTACTGCCGTTGCGAGAATAACTCTCTCATCGGACGAAGAATAATTCACCGATCCGTGTGAAGTCGATGATTGTCCAGTGTAGGTATTATTTGCACTTGCGCTTGTGTCGTACCTGTGCAACAATGAATTGTGGGCGCTACCGCAAATTCTGCACTTGGATGACGTACACTTGGCTACTGTGTGTCCTTTTTTCAGACAATTTATACATGCTGGCATAGATTTTATAAAGTCAAATCTTCGACTTACTGGCTCAGCAGTGAATGAAGGGCAATTACTAATATTATGCTGTACCGATTTACAAAATAAACATTTGTCAGCAGGCGGTTTAGATCTCGACACATTTAGTGAGGCTCTGTTATTTCTTCTCGAAAAATGTTCAGTTCTCTGATTATCGAACCTCGGCCTTGAACTTGAAGACTCGTCAGCTGCAATATGCTGATATCGTTTGTTCAAGGCGGATTCACAGTCTGACCAAAGTGGAAGTTTCTCGAAGTCGAGCTGTTCTTCCCATTTCGATTTGGTGACTGGATCAACCTTTGACATCACTAAATGGATGAGAATGGCATTTGTAATTTTCTTATCGTCACCAATTGACAATAAAGAATCGTATATCGCGGACACTGTATCTATCATGCTTCGCAAAGCAATAGCTGAAGGTTTTGTGATTTGTGGCAAATCAAAAAGTTTTCTTATATTATCAAAAAATACAAGACACTCATTGTCATAAACCTTCTTCAGACTTGCTATTGCTTTGGGATAATTTGCCTCTGTAATCTGAAAAGCTTTTACTGTACCCAAAGCTTCATCGGACAAGCATGATATTAAGTGATTAAATTTCTCAATATCTGTCAACGTCGGATCGTTGTGGACCAAGTTCTCAAACAAACTCATAAAATTCTTGTAATCGGAATATTTTCCGTTAAACTTGGGGAGTTTCATGTTTGGTAGCCTCGACTGGTGTGGTTGTCCGAGAAAGGACATTTCTGGCACATTTGATTGTCTATTCTTAGACAGGAGGCTCAAAAATAATGATTTGGTGGTCACACAAATGTCCTCAAGCTCAGCTCTATCATCGTTCTCTGGATCTAAATTATCCACATCAGACTGGAGCTTCATCGCTTGGTCAATATAACCCCTCAATATGTCGAGTCGACATTCCAACTCGATTGGATTGAAGGAAATCGTCTTTTCCAAAATGGATTGACGAATTCGAACTATGTTTTCAACAACCTTAGCTTTCTTCGTAATCAACTTCTCCAAACTTTCCGATTTGGAGGGAGAATCCTGTCGCTTCCTACTAGTCATTTTCAATTAAATTATGAACTCAAAGCAATCAAATATAACCAAATTAATTTATTGGTTGAATGAAATTCCCAAAAGAAAGTAATTTGCTTTGGACTAGTAAATTTATAAAAATTATCGAACTCTCGCCGGTTATACTATATTCGGATCTGTTTCCTATTTCAATTCCGTTATTCGCGGCTCCGTAGAGATTTGTTCCACAATTAAAACAAAAAATAGTGATAATATTTTTCCCACTCACCTCTCAGCCTTTGATAAATATAATTTATCAAGTCAAATTCTCTAATAACCTATTTGTTACTATAAAACAACAATTCAACAATAATACAAGCACACTGTGTTATCCAAAGACAACAATTTACGAATTATTTAAAATTCGAAGGTAGTGTGAACGCTTGATTGATTTCCGTGCCTAATTGTTGTTTAAAATTGAATTTTGTAACGAGTGTGAGAGACACACTGTAAACAGCTGTTTTATGTAAATATTGTAAATGGTAAGGGAACGACGGAATGGAACACCGATCACATGGAATTTATATTCAGCGAATAAACAGAACACAAGAAAGTAAAGAATAAGAAACAATTTGACTAAAATTAACAAATTCCAAAAAAAGCTCACGAATATATTTTGTGTTTTAATTTTCTCCTTCAAAATGAAGATAAATTATATAAAATCGAAATACCGACGGTAAACAAGTGCAGATAATAAATATAATAATAATATATAATAATGATGACATATAGAATTTGGAAACAATATACGTTCTCTGTTGTTGTTTGCAAGGGGACAACAACAGCACATACCAAGGGTGGATTTTATTTGATTTAAAGAGTAATGTAAGTTTTACAAGTTTGAAATGTAAAATATATTTTTTGTGTTCAACAATAAACAGTTCTCGAGTAACTTTCAAAAACCTCTTAAACTTGATCAGCTTACAAGTTTAAGGTAAAGACACAAATATATTTTACACTTCTTACCTCTTGAGAGTCGGAACTACTCCCCTGGTTTCTTTCAGCTCTGCACAAAATACACCTGCAATGACGGGGCATCTGGGTGGATCTTCTGAAGGTAATATGTAGGTTAGTGATGACTTCCTCACGGATTTGATTCACCAAAGATTTGGTGTTGGTGATGATGAATCGTCTGTATTGTGAGTTATTTTGTATATTTTTCTTTATTTGTGTTCACTTTATTGGAATATATATATGTAATTCTTTGTTTTTTGATGTGTTTTATTTCTTTTTATTTATAAATTACTAAGATTTTTTACACTCTCAAATATTTTTAATTTAATTTTATTTAAATTTTTCTTGTTGTATTTCTTTTTTATGTATGTTTTTTATGTTTTCACAACACTAATGTACTACTGTATATATGTATTGCTATTTTATTTTATTTTTTAACATTAGTAACTTTTAGCTTTTTAACTTTTTAAATAACTTTTATGTATTTTTTATTTATTTGTTTTATCGTTATTGTCACTTTCGTTTATTCGTTGTATATTGTTATCGTTTCTTATATTGTTTAGATTGGTTTATTTAAATCTTAATCAACTTATAAGATTTACCAATCAATTTTTATTCGAAGTAATTTATCGAATCACTCGCGCTAGTATAATTTTAAATAACTTATAAAATTCACACACGAGTACGAGGTTTTGGTCTTTTTTTTTTTAATATACGAAATCACTTATTAAGTCCCTGCTCGGGCGCCAAAATGTTTTTTCCTAATCTTTTTTAGGAACACTTCTTTAAATTAATTAAATTATAATTTAAATATTCTTGAAATTTGGTCTTCGCGAAAAGAAAACTTATTCAGTGCCCAAATTTCAAGAATATTTAAATTATAATTTAATTAATTTAAAGAAGTGTTCCTAAAAAAGATTAGGAAAAAACAGGCTTCAAATATTGCCTATGTTAACAGAGTCTGGTTGGGATGAGGGATGATGGATGAAGGTTGATGGATATTGTGGAAAAATGGGACTTGCTGCACATATCCCACTATACACAAATTGTAGCCTAATGTGTCCCTAATAAAACGCAGTAACTCTTTCTCCCAAATAATTTTGGAACTTGAGATATCGGGCTTCAAATATTGCCTATGTTAACAGAGTCTGGTTGGGATGAGGGATGATGGATGAAGGTTGATGGATATTGTGGAAAAATGGGACTTGCTGCAGACATCCCACTATACACAAATTGTAGCCTAAGGTGTCCCTAATAAAACGCAGTAACTCCTATCTCCCAAATAATTTTGGAACTTGAGATATCGGGCTTCAAATATTGCCTATGTTAACAGAGTCTGGTTGGGATGAGGGATGATGGATGAAGGTTGATGGATATTGTGGAAAAATGGGACTTGCTGCAGATATCCGACTATACACAAATTGTAGCCTAAGGTGTCCCTAATAAAACGCAGTAACTCCTATCTCCCAAATAATTTTGGAACTTGAGATATCGGGCTTCAAATATTGCCTATGTTAACAGAGTCTGGTTGGGATGAGGGATGATGGATGAAGGTTGATGGATATTGTGGAAAAATGGGACTTGCTGCAGATATCCGACTATACACAAATTGTAGCCTAAGGTGTCCCTAATAAAACGCAGTAACTCCTATCTCCCAAATAATTTTGGAACTTGAGATATCGGGCTTCAAATATTGCCTATGTTAACAGAGTCTGGTTGGGATGAGGGATGATGGATGAAGGTTGATGGATATTGTGGAAAAATGGGACTTGCTGCAGATATCCGACTATACACAAATTGTAGCCTAAGGTGTCCCTAATAAAACGCAGTAACTCCTATCTCCCAAATAATTTTGGAACTTGAGATATCGGGCTTCAAATATTGCCTATGTTAACAGAGTCTGGTTGGGATGAGGGATGATGGATGAAGGTTGATGGATATTGTGGAAAAATGGGACTTGCTGCAGATATCCGACTATACACAAATTGTAGCCTAAGGTGTCCCTAATAAAACGCAGTAACTCCTATCTCCCAAATAATTTTGGAACTTGAGATATCGGGCTTCAAATATTGCCTATGTTAACAGAGTCTGGTTGGGATGAGGGATGATGGATGAAGGTTGATGGATATTGTGGAAAAATGGGACTTGCTGCACATATCCCACTATGCACAAATTGTAGCCTAAGGTGTCCCTAATAAAACGCAGTAACTCCTATCTCCCAAATAATTTTGGAACTTGAGATATCGGGCTGGGATTGTAGCCTAAGGCTTCAAATATTGCCTATGTTAACAGAGTCTAGTTGGGATGAGGGAAGATGGATGAAGGTTGATGGATATTGTGGAAAAATGGGACTTGCTGCACATATCCGACTATACACAAATTGTAGCCTAAGGTGTCCCTAATAAAACGCAGTAACTCCTATCTCCCAAATAATTTTGGAACTTGAGATATCGGGCTTCAAATATTGCCTATATTAACAGAGTCTGGTTGGGATGAGGGATGATGGATGAAGGTTGATGGATATTGTGAAAAAATGGGACTTGCTGCACATATCCCACTATACACAAATTGTAGCCTAAGGTGTCCCTAATAAAACGCAGTAACTCCTATCTCCCAAATAATTTTGGAACTTGAGATATCGGGCTTCAAATATTGCCTATGTTAACAGAGTCTGGTTGGGATGAGGGATGATGGATGAAGGTTGATGGATATTGTGGAAAAATGGGACTTGCTGCAGATATCCCACTATACACAAATTGTACCCTAAGGTGTCCCTAATAAAACGCAGTAACTCCTATCTCCCAAATAATTTTGGAACTTGAGATATCGGGCTTCAAATATTGCCTATGTTAACAGAGTCTGGTTGGGATGAGGGATGATGGATGAAGGTTGATGGATATTGTGGAAAAATGGGACTTGCTGCAGATATCCCACTATACACAAATTGTAGCCTAAGGTGTCCCTAATAAGACGCAGTAACTCCTATCTCCCAAATAATTTTGGAACTTGAGATATCGGGCTTCAAATATTGCCTATGTTAACAGAGTCTGGTTGGGATGATGGATGATGGATGAAGGTTGATGGAGATTGTGGAAAAATGGGACTTGCTGCAGATATCCCACTATACACAAATTGTAGCCTAAGGTGTCCCTAATAAAACGCAGTAACTCCTATCTCCCAAATAATTTTGGAACTTGAGATATCGGGCTTCAAATATTGCCTATGTTAACAGAGTCTGGTTGGGATGAGGGATGATGGATGAAGGTTGATGGATATTGTGGGAAAATGGGACTTGCTGCACATATCCCACTATACACAAATTGTAGCCTAAGATGTCCCTAATAAAACGCAGTAACTCCTATCTCCCAAATAATTTTGGAACTTGAGATATCGGGCTTCAAATATTGCCTATGTTAACAGAGTCTGGTTGGGATGAGGGATGATGGATGAAGGTTGATGGATATTGTGGAAAAATGGGACTTGCTGCAGATATCCCACTATACACAAATTGTAGCCTAAGGTGTCCCTAATAAAACGCAGTAACTCCTATCTCCCAAATAATTTTGGAACTTGAGATATCGGGCTTCAAATATTGCCTATGTTAACAGAGTCTGGTTGGGATGAGGGATGATGGATGAAGGTTGATGGATATTGTGGAAAAATGGGACTTGCTGCACATATCCCACTATACACAAATTGTAGCCTAATATGTCCCTAATAAAACGCAGTAACTCCTATCTCCCAAATAATTTTGGAACTTGAGATATCGGGCTTCAAATATTGCCTATGTTAACAGAGTCTGGTTGGGATGAGGGATGATGGATGAAGGTTGATGGATATTGTGGAAAAATGGGACTTGCTGCACATATCCCACTATCGGGCTTCAAATATTGCCTATGTCAACAGAGTCTGGTTGGGATGAGGGATGATGGATGAAGGTTGATGGATATTGTGGAAAAATGGGACTTGCTGCAGATATCCGACTATACACAAATTGTAGCCTAAGCTTGATGGATATTGTGGAAAAATGGGACTTGCTGCAGATATCCGACTATACACAAATTGTAGCCTAAGGTGTCCCTAATAAAACGCAGTAACTCCTATCTCCCAAATAATTTTGGAACTTGAGATATCGGGCTTCAAATATTGCCTATGTTAACAGAGTCTGGTTGGGATGAGGGATGATGGATGAAGGTTGATGGATATTGTGGAAAAATGGGACTTGCTGCAGATATCCCACTATACAAAATTGTAGCCTAAGGTGTCCCTAATAAAACGCAGTAATTGCTATCTCCCAAATAATTTTGGAACTTGAGATATCGGGCTTCAAATATTGCCTATGTTAACAGAGTCTGGTTGGGATGAGGGATGATGGATGAAGGTTGATGGATATTGTAGAAAAATAGGACTTGCTGCAGATATCCGACTATACACAAATTGTAGCCTAAGGTGTCCCTAATAAAACGCAGTAACTCCTATCTCCCAAATAATTTTGGAACTTGAGATATCGGGCTTCAAATATTGCCTATGTTAACAGAGTCTGGTTGGGATGAGGGATGATGGATGAAGGTTGATGGATATTGTGGAAAAATGGGACTTGCTGCAGATATCCGACTATACACAAATTGTAGCCTAAGGTGTCCCTAATAAAACGCAGTAACTCCTATCTCCCAAATAATTTTGGAACTTGAGATATCGGGCTTCAAATATTGCCTATGTTAACAGAGTCTGGTTGGGATGAGGGATGATGGATGAAGGTTGATGGATATTGTGGAAAAATGGGACTTGCTGCAGATATCCCACTATACACAAATTGTAGCCTAAGGTGTCCCTAATAAAACGCAGTAACTCCTATCTCCCAAATAATTTTGGAACTTGAGATATCGGGCTTCAAATATTGCCTATGTTAACAGAGTCTGGTTGGGATGAGGGATGATGGATGAAGGTTGATGGATATTGTGGAAAAATGGGACTTGCTGCACATATCCCACTATACACAAATTGTAGCCTAAGGTGTCCCTAATAAAACGCAGTAAGCCCTATCTCCCAAATAATTTTGGAACTTGAGATATCGGGCTTCAAATATTGCCTATGTTAACAGAGTCTGGTTGGGATGAGGGATGATGGATGAAGGTTGATGGATATTGTGGAAAAATGGGACTTGCTGCACATATCCCACTATACACAAATTGTATCCTAAGGTGTCCCTAATAAAACGCAGTAAGCCCTATCTCCCAAATAATTTTGGAACTTGAGATATCGGGCTTCAAATATTGCCTATGTTAACAGAGTCTGGTTGGGATGAGGGATGATGGATGAAGGTTGATGGATATTGTGGAAAAATGGGACTTGCTGCAGATATCCGACTATACACAAATTGTAGCCTAAGGTGTCCCTAATAAAACGCAGTAACTCCTATCTCCCAAATAATTTTGGAACTTGAGATATCGGGCTTCAAATATTGCCTATGTTAACAGAGTCTGGTTGGGATGAGGGATGAGGGATGATGGATGAAGGTTGATGGATATTGTGGAAAAATGGGACTTGCTGCACATATCCCACTATACACAAATTGTAGCCTAAGGTGTCCCTAATAAAACGCAGTAACTCCTATCTCCCAAATAATTTTGGAACTTGAGATATCGGGCTTCAAATATTGCCTATGTTAACAGAGTCTGGTTGGGATGAGGGATGATGGATGAAGGTTGATGGATATTGTGGAAAAATGGGACTTGCTGCACATATCCCACTATACACAAATTGTAGTCTAAGGTGTCCCTAATAAAACGCAGTAACTCCTATCTCCCAAATAATTTTGGAACTTGAGATATCGGGCTTCAAATATTGCCTATGTTAACAGAGTCTGGTTGGGATGAGGGATGATGGATGAAGGTTGATGGATATTGTGGAAAAATGGGACTTGCTGCACATATCCCACTATACACAAATTGTAGCCTAAGGTGTCCCTAATAAAACGCAGTAACTCCTATCTCCCAAATAATTTTGGAACTTGAGATATCGGGCTTCAAATATTGCCTATGTTAACAGAGTCTGGTTGGGATGAGGGATGATGGATGAAGGTTGATGGATATTGTGGAAAAATGGGACTTGCTGCACATATCCGACTATACACAAATTGTAGCCTAAGGTGTCCCTAATAAAACGCAGTAACTCCTATCTCCCAAATAATTTTGGAACTTGAGATATCGGGCTTCAAATATTGCCTATGTTAACAGAGTCTGGTTGGGATGAGGGATGATGGATGAAGGTTGATGGATATTGTGGAAAAATGGGACTTGCTGCACATATCCCACTATACACAAATTGTAGCCTAAGGTGTCCCTAATAAAACGCAGTAACTCCTATCTCCCAAATAATTTTGGAACTTGAGATATCGGGCTTCAAATATTGCCTATGTTAACAGAGTCTGGTTGGGATGAGGGATGATGGATGAAGGTTGATGGATATTGTGGAAAAATGGGACTTGCTACAGATATCCCACTATACACAAATTGTAGCCTAAGGTGTCCCTAATAAAACGCAGTAACTCCTATCTCCCAAATAATTTTGGAACTTGAGATATCGGGCTTCAAATATTGCCTATGTTAACAGAGTCTGGTTGGGATGAGGGATGATGGATGAAGGTTGATGGATATTGTGGAAAAATGGGACTTGCTGCACATATCCCACTATACACAAATTGTAGCCTAATATGTCCCTAATAAAACGCAGTAACTCCTATCTCCCAAATAATTTTGGAACTTGAGATATCGGGCTTCAAATATTGCCTATGTTAACAGAGTCTGGTTGGGATGAGGGATGATGGATGAAGGTTGATGGATATTGTGGAAAAATGGGACTTGCTGCACATATCCCACTATCCACAAATTGTAGCCTAAGGTGTCCCTAATAAAACGCAGTAACTCCTATCTCCCAAATAATTTTGGAACTTGAGATATCGGGCTTCAAATATTGCCTATGTTAACAGAGTCTGGTTGGGATGAGGGATGATGGATGAAGGTTGATGGATATTGTGGAAAAATGGGACTTGCTGCAGATATCCCACTATACACAAATTGTAGCCTAAGGTGTCCCTAATAAAACGCAGTAACTCCTATCTCCCAAATAATTTTGGAACTTGAGATATCGGGCTTCAAATATTGCCTATGTTAACAGAGTCTGGTTGGGATGAGGGATGATGGATGAAGGTTGATGGATATTGTGGAAAAATGGGACTTGCTGCACATATCCCACTATACACAAACTTTAGACTAAGCTGTCCCTAATAAAACGCAGTAACTCCTATCTATCAAATAATTTTGGAACTTGAGATATCGGGCTTCAAATATTGCCTATGTTAACAGAGTCTGGTTGGGATGAGGGATGATGGATGAAGGTTGATGGATATTGTGGAAAAATGGGACTTGCTGCAGATATCCGACTATACACAAATTGTAGCCTAAGGTGTCCCTAATAAGACGCAGTAACTCCTATCTCCCAAATAATTTTGGAACTTGAGATATCGGGCTTCAAATATTGCCTATGTTAACAGAGTCTGGTTGGGATGAGGGATGATGGATGAAGGTTGATGGATATTGTGGAAAAATGGGACTTGCTGCAGATATCCCACTATACACAAATTGTAGCCTAAGGTGTCCCTAATAAAACGCAGTAACTCCTATCTCCCAAATAATTTTGGAACTTGAGATATCGGGCTTCAAATATTGCCTATGTTAACAGAGTCTGGTTGGGATGAGGGATGATGGATGAAGGTTGATGGATATTGTGGAAAAATGGGACTTGCTGCACATATCCCACTATACACAAATTGTAGCCTAAGGTGTCCCTAATAAAACGCAGTAACTCCTATCTCCCAAATAATTTTGGAACTTGAGATATCGTGCTTCAAATATTGCCTATGTTAACAGAGTCTGGTTGGGATGAGGGATGATGGATGAAGGTTGATGGATATTGTGGAAAAATGGGACTTGCTGCAGATATCCCACTATACACAAATTGTAGCCTAAGGTGTCCCTAATAAAACGCAGTAACTCCTATCTCCCAAATAATTTTGGAACTTGAGATATCGGGCTTCAAATATTGCCTATGTTAACAGAGTCTGGTTGGGATGAGGGATGATGGATGAAGGTTGATGGATATTGTGGAAAAATGGGACTTGCTGCACATATCCCACTATACACAAATTGTAGCCTAATATGTCCCTAATAAAACGCAGTAACTCCTATCTCCCAAATAATTTTGGAACTTGAGATATCGGGCTTCAAATATTGCCTATGTTAACAGAGTCTGGTTGGGATGAGGGATGATGGATGAAGGTTGATGGATATTGTGGAAAAATGGGACTTGCTGCAGATATCCGACTATACACAAATTGTAGCCTAAGGTGTCCCTAATAAAACGCAGTAACTCCTATCTCCCAAATAATTTTGGAACTTGAGATATCGGGCTTCAAATATTGCCTATGTTAACAGAGTCTGGTTGGGATGAGGGATGATGGATGAAGGTTGATGGATATTGTGGAAAAATGGGACTTGCTGCAGATATCCCACTATACACAAATTGTAGCCTAAGGTGTCCCTAATAAAACGCAGTAACTCCTATATCCCAAATAATTTCGGAACTTGAGATATCGGGCTTCAAATATTGCCTATGTTAACAGAGTCTGGTTGGGATGAGGGATGATGGATGAAGGTTGATGGATATTGTGGAAAAATGGGACTTGCTGCACATATCCCACTATACACAAACTTTAGACTAAGGTGTCCCTAATAAAACGCAGTAACTCCTATCTATCAAATAATTTTGGAACTTGAGATATCGGGCTTCAAATATTGCCTATGTTAACAGAGTCTGGTTGGGATGAGGGATGATGGATGAAGGTTGATGGATATTGTGGAAAAATGGGACTTGCTGCAGATATCCGACTATACACAAATTGTAGCCTAAGGTGTCCCTAATAAAACGCAGTAACTCCTATCTCCCAAATAATTTTGGAACTTGAGATATCGGGCTTCAAATATTGCCTATGTTAACAGAGTCTGGTTGGGATGAGGGATGATGGATGAAGGTTGATGGATATTGTGGAAAAATGGGACTTGCTGCAGATATCCCACTATACACAAATTGTAGCCTAAGGTGTCCCTAATAAAACGCAGTAACTCCTATCTCCCAAATAATTTTGGAACTTGAGATATCGGGCTTCAAATATTGCCTATGTTAACAGAGTCTGGTTGGGATGAGGGATGATGGATGAAGGTTGATGGATATTGTGGAAAAATGGGACTTGCTGCACATATCCCACTATACACAAACTTTAGACTAAGCTGTCCCTAATAAAACGCAGTAACTCCTATCTATCAAATAATTTTGGAACTTGAGATATCGGGCTTCAAATATTGCCTATGTTAACAGAGTCTGGTTGGGATGAGGGATGATGGATGAAGGTTGATGGATATTGTGGAAAAATGGGACTTGCTGCAGATATCCGACTATACACAAATTGTAGCCTAAGGTGTCCCTAATAAGACGCAGTAACTCCTATCTCCCAAATAATTTTGGAACTTGAGATATCGGGCTTCAAATATTGCCTATGTTAACAGAGTCTGGTTGGGATGAGGGATGATGGATGAAGGTTGATGGATATTGTGGAAAAATGGGACTTGCTGCAGATATCCCACTATACACAAATTGTAGCCTAAGGTGTCCCTAATAAAACGCAGTAACTCCTATCTCCCAAATAATTTTGGAACTTGAGATATCGGGCTTCAAATATTGCCTATGTTAACAGAGTCTGGTTGGGATGAGGGATGATGGATGAAGGTTGATGGATATTGTGGAAAAATGGGACTTGCTGCACATATCCCACTATACACAAATTGTAGCCTAAGGTGTCCCTAATAAAACGCAGTAACTCCTATCTCCCAAATAATTTTGGAACTTGAGATATCGTGCTTCAAATATTGCCTATGTTAACAGAGTCTGGTTGGGATGAGGGATGATGGATGAAGGTTGATGGATATTGTGGAAAAATGGGACTTGCTGCAGATATCCCACTATACACAAATTGTAGCCTAAGGTGTCCCTAATAAAACGCAGTAAGTCCTATCTCCCAAATAATTTTGGAACTTGAGATATCGGGCTTCAAATATTGCCTATGTTAACAGAGTCTGGTTGGGATGAGGGATGATGGATGAAGGTTGATGGATATTGTGGAAAAATGGGACTTGCTGCACATATCCCACTATACACAAATTGTAGCCTAATATGTCCCTAATAAAACGCAGTAACTCCTATCTCCCAAATAATTTTGGAACTTGAGATATCGGGCTTCAAATATTGCCTATGTTAACAGAGTCTGGTTGGGATGAGGGATGATGGATGAAGGTTGATGGATATTGTGGAAAAATGGGACTTGCTGCAGATATCCGACTATACACAAATTGTAGCCTAAGGTGTCCCTAATAAAACGCAGTAACTCCTATCTCCCAAATAATTTTGGAACTTGAGATATCGGGCTTCAAATATTGCCTATGTTAACAGAGTCTGGTTGGGATGAGGGATGATGGATGAAGGTTGATGGATATTGTGGAAAAATGGGACTTGCTGCAGATATCCCACTATACACAAATTGTAGCCTAAGGTGTCCCTAATAAAACGCAGTAACTCCTATATCCCAAATAATTTCGGAACTTGAGATATCGGGCTTCAAATATTGCCTATGTTAACAGAGTCTGGTTGGGATGAGGGATGATGGATGAAGGTTGATGGATATTGTGGAAAAATGGGACTTGCTGCACATATCCCACTATACACAAACTTTAGACTAAGGTGTCCCTAATAAAACGCAGTAACTCCTATCTATCAAATAATTTTGGAACTTGAGATATCGGGCTTCAAATATTGCCTATGTTAACAGAGTCTGGTTGGGATGAGGGATGATGGATGAAGGTTGATGGATATTGTGGAAAAATGGGACTTGCTGCAGATATCCGACTATACACAAATTGTAGCCTAAGGTGTCCCTAATAAAACGCAGTAACTCCTATCTCCCAAATAATTTTGGAACTTGAGATATCGGGCTTCAAATATTGCCTATGTTAACAGAGTCTGGTTGGGATGAGGGATGATGGATGAAGGTTGATGGATATTGTGGAAAAATGGGACTTGCTGCAGATATCCCACTATACACAAATTGTAGCCTAAGGTGTCCCTAATAAAACGCAGTAACTCCTATCTCCCAAATAATTTTGGAACTTGAGATATCGGGCTTCAAATATTGCCTATGTTAACAGAGTCTGGTTGGGATGAGGGATGATGGATGAAGGTTGATGGATATTGTGGAAAAATGGGACTTGCTGCAGATATCCGACTATACACAAATTGTAGCCTAAGGTGTCCCTAATAAAACGCAGTAACTCCTATCTCCCAAATAATTTTGGAACTTGAGATATCGGGCTTCAAATATTGCCTATGTTAACAGAGTCTGGTTGAGATGAGGGATGATGGATGAAGGTTGATGGATATTGCGGAAAAATGGGACTTGCTGCAGATATCCGACTATACACAAATTGTAGCCTAAGGTGTCCCTAATAAAACGCAGTAACTCCTATCTCCCAAATAATTTTGGAACTTGAGATATCGGGCTTCAAATATTGCCTATGTTAACAGAGTCTGGTTGGGATGAGGGATGATGGATGAAGGTTGATGGATATTGTGGAAAAATGGGACTTGCTGCACATATCCCACTATACACAAATTGTAGCCTAAGGTGTCCCTAATAAAACGCAGTAACTCCTATCTCCCAAATAATTTTGGAACTTGAGATATCGGGCTTCAAATATTGCCTATGTTAACAGAGTCTGGTTGGGATGAGGGATGATGGATGAAGGTTGATGGATATTGTGGAAAAATGGGACTTGCTGCACATATCCCACTATACACAAATTGTAGTCTAAGGTGTCCCTAATAAAACGCAGTAACTCCTATCTCCCAAATAATTTTGGAACTTGAGATATCGGGCTTCAAATATTGCCTATGTTAACAGAGTCTGGTTGGGATGAGGGATGATGGATGAAGGTTGATGGATATTGTGGAAAAATGGGACTGGCTGCACATATCCCACTATACACAAATTGTAGCCTAAGGTGTCCCTAATAAAACGCAGTAACTCCTATCTCCCAAATAATTTTGGAACTTGAGATATCGGGCTTCAAATATTGCCTATGTTAACAGAGTCTGGTTGGGATGAGGGATGATGGATGAAGGTTGATGGATATTGTGGAAAAATGGGACTTGCTGCACATATCCTACTATACACAAATTGTAGTCTAAGGTGTCCCTAATAAAACGCAGTAACTCCTATCTCCCAAATAATTTTGGAACTTGAGATATCGGGCTTCAAATATTGCCTATGTTAACAGAGTCTGGTTGGGATGAGGGATGATGGATGAAGGTTGATGGATATTGTGGAAAAATGGGACTTGCTGCACATATCCCACTATACACAAATTGTAGTCTAAGGTGTCCCTAATAAAACGCAGTAACTCCTATCTCCCAAATAATTTTGGAACTTGAGATATCGGGCTTCAAATATTGCCTATGTTAACAGAGTCTGGTTGGGATGAGGGATGATGGATGAAGGTTGATGGATATTGTGGAAAAATGGGACTTGCTGCACATATCCCACTATACACAAATTGTAGTCTAAGGTGTCCCTAATAAAACGCAGTAACTCCTATCTCCCAAATAATTTTGGAACTTGAGATATCGGGCTTCAAATATTGCCTATGTTAACAGAGTCTGGTTGGGATGAGGGATGATGGATGAAGGTTGATGGATATTGTGGAAAAATGGGACTTGCTGCACATATCCCACTATCCACAAATTGTAGCCTAAGGTGTCCCTAATAAAACGCAGTAACTCCTATCTCCCAAATAATTTTGGAACTTGAGATATCGGGCTTCAAATATTGCCTATGTTAACAGAGTCTGGTTGGGATGAGGGATGATGGATGAAGGTTGATGGATATTGTGGAAAAATGGGACTTGCTGCACATATCCGACTATACACAAATTGTAGCCTAAGGTGTCCCTAATAAAACGCAGTAACTCCTATCTCCCAAATAATTTTGGAACTTGAGATATCGGGCTTCAAATATTGCCTATGTTAACAGAGTCTGGTTGGGATGAGGGATGATGGATGAAGGTTGATGGATATTGTGGAAAAATGGGACTTGCTGCACATATCCCACTATACACAAATTGTAGCCTAAGGTGTCCCTAATAAAACGCAGTAACTCCTATCTCCCAAATAATTTTGGAACTTGAGATATCGGGCTTCAAATATTGCCTATGTTAACAGAGTCTGGTTGGGATGAGGGATGATGGATGAAGGTTGATGGATATTGTGGAAAAATGGGACTTGCTGCAGATATCCCACTATACACAAATTGTAGCCTAAGGTGTCCCTAATAAAACGCAGTAACTCCTATCTCCCAAATAATTTTGGAACTTGAGATATCGGGCTTCAAATATTGCCTATGTTAACAGAGTCTGGTTGGGATGAGGGATGATGGATGAAGGTTGATGGATATTGTGGAAAAATGGGACTTGCTGCACATATCCCACTATACACAAATTGTAGCCTAATATGTCCCTAATAAAACGCAGTAACTCCTATCTCCCAAATAATTTTGGAACTTGAGATATCGGGCTTCAAATATTGCCTATGTTAACAGAGTCTGGTTGGGATGAGGGATGATGGATGAAGGTTGATGGATATTGTGGAAAAATGGGACTTGCTGCAGATATCCGACTATACACAAATTGTAGCCTAAGGTGTCCCTAATAAAACGCAGTAACTCCTATCTCCCAAATAATTTTGGAACTTGAGATATCGGGCTTCAAATATTGCCTATGTTAACAGAGTCTGGTTGGGATGAGGGATGATGGATGAAGGTTGATGGATATTGTGGAAAAATGGGACTTGCTGCAGATATCCCACTATACACAAATTGTAGCCTAAGGTGTCCCTAATAAAACGCAGTAACTCCTATCTCCCAAATAATTTTGGAACTTGAGATATCGGGCTTCAAATATTGCCTATGTTAACAGAGTCTGGTTGGGATGAGGGATGATGGATGAAGGTTGATGGATATTGTGGAAAAATGGGACTTGCTGCACATATCCCACTATACACAAACTTTAGACTAAGCTGTCCCTAATAAAACGCAGTAACTCCTATCTATCAAATAATTTTGGAACTTGAGATATCGGGCTTCAAATATTGCCTATGTTAACAGAGTCTGGTTGGGATGAGGGATGAAGGTTGATGGATATTGTGGAAAAATGGGACTTGCTGCAGATATCCGACTATACACAAATTGTAGCCTAAGGTGTCCCTAATAAGACGCAGTAACTCCTATCTCCCAAATAATTTTGGAACTTGAGATATCGGGCTTCAAATATTGCCTATGTTAACAGAGTCTGGTTGGGATGAGGGATGATGGATGAAGGTTAATGGATATTGTGGAAAAATGGGACTTGCTGCACATATCCCACTATACACAAATTGTAGCCTAAGGTGTCCCTAATAAAACGCAGTAACTCCTATCTCCCAAATAATTTTGGAACTTGAGATATCGGGCTTCAAATATTGCCTATGTTAACAGAGTCTGGTTGGGATGAGGGATGATGGATGAAGGTTGATGGATATTGTGGAAAAATGGGACTTGCTGCACATATCCCACTATACACAAATTGTAGTCTAAGGTGTCCCTAATAAAACGCAGTAACTCCTATCTCCCAAATAATTTTGGAACTTGAGATATCGGGCTTCAAATATTGCCTATGTTAACAGAGTCTGGTTGGGATAAGGGATGATGGATGAAGGTTGATGGATATTGTGGAAAAATGGGACTTGCTGCACATATCCCACTATACACAAATTGTAGCCTAAGGTGTCCCTAATAAAACGCAGTAACTCCTATCTCCCAAATAATTTTGGAACTTGAGATATCGGGCTTCAAATATTGCCTATGTTAACAGAGTCTGGTTGGGATGAGGGATGATGGATGAAGGTTGATGGATATTGTGGAAAAATGGGACTTGCTACAGATATCCCACTATACACAAATTGTAGTCTAAGGTGTCCCTAATAAAACGCAGTAACTCCTATCTCCCAAATAATTTTGGAACTTGAGATATCGGGCTTCAAATATTGCCTATGTTAACAGAGTCTGGTTGGGATAAGGGATGATGGATGAAGGTTGATGGATATTGTGGAAAAATGGGACTTGCTGCACATATCCCACTATACACAAATTGTAGCCTAAGGTGTCCCTAATAAAACGCAGTAACTCCTATCTCCCAAATAATTTTGGAACTTGAGATATCGGGCTTCAAATATTGCCTATGTTAACAGAGTCTGGTTGGGATGAGGGATGATGGATGAAGGTTGATGGATATTGTGGAAAAATGGGACTTGCTGCACATATCCGACTATACACAAATTGTAGCCTAAGGTGTCCCTAATAAAACGCAGTAACTCCTATCTCCCAAATAATTTTGGAACTTGAGATATCGGGCTTCAAATATTGCCTATGTTAACAGAGTCTGGTTGGGATGAGGGATGATGGATGAAGGTTGATGGATATTGTGGAAAAATGGGACTTGCTGCACATATCCCACTATACACAAATTGTAGCCTAAGGTGTCCCTAATAAAACGCAGTAAGCCCTATCTCCCAAATAATTTTGGAACTTGAGATATCGGGCTTCAAATATTGCCTATGTTAACAGAGTCTGGTTGGGATGAGGGATGATGGATGAAGGTTGATGGATATTGTGGAAAAATGGGACTTGCTGCAGATATCCGACTATACACAAATTGTAGCCTAAGGTGTCCCTAATAAAACGCAGTAACTCCTATCTCCCAAATAATTTTGGAACTTGAGATATCGGGCTTCAAATATTGCCTATGTTAACAGAGTCTGGTTGGGATGAGGGATGATGGATGAAGGTTGATGGATATTGTGGAAAAATGGGACTTGCTGCACATATCCCACTATACACAAATTGTAGCCTAAGGTGTCCCTAATAAAACGCAGTAACTCCTATCTCCCAAATAATTTTGGAACTTGAGATATCGGGCTTCAAATATTGCCTATGTTAACAGAGTCTGGTTGGGATGAGGGATGATGGATGAAGGTTGATGGATATTGTGGAAAAATGGGACTTGCTGCACATATCCCACTATACACAAATTGTAGTCTAAGGTGTCCCTAATAAAACGCAGTAACTCCTATCTCCCAAATAATTTTGGAACTTGAGATATCGGGCTTCAAATATTGCCTATGTTAACAGAGTCTGGTTGGGATGAGGGATGATGGATGAAGGTTGATGGATATTGTGGAAAAATGGGACTTGCTGCACATATCCCACTATACACAAATTGTAGCCTAAGGTGTCCCTAATAAAACGCAGTAACTCCTATCTCCCAAATAATTTTGGAACTTGAGATATCGGGCTTCAAATATTGCCTATGTTAACAGAGTCTGGTTGGGATGAGGGATGATGGATGAAGGTTGATGGATATTGTGGAAAAATGGGACTTGCTGCACATATCCCACTATACACAAACTTTAGACTAAGCTGTCCCTAATAAAACGCAGTAACTCCTATCTATCAAATAATTTTGGAACTTGAGATATCGGGCTTCAAATATTGCCTATGTTAACAGAGTCTGGTTGGGATGAGGGATGATGGATGAAGGTTGATGGATATTGTGGAAAAATGGGACTTGCTGCAGATATCCGACTATACACAAATTGTAGCCTAAGGTGTCCCTAATAAGACGCAGTAACTCCTATCTCCCAAATAATTTTGGAACTTGAGATATCGGGCTTCAAATATTGCCTATGTTAACTGAGTCTGGTTGGGATGAGGGATGATGGATGAAGGTTAATGGATATTGTGGAAAAATGGGACTTGCTGCACATATCCCACTATACACAAATTGTAGCCTAAGGTGTCCCTAATAAAACGCAGTAACTCCTATCTCCCAAATAATTTTGGAACTTGAGATATCGGGCTTCAAATATTGCCTATGTTAACAGAGTCTGGTTGGGATGAGGGATGATGGATGAAGGTTGATGGATATTGTGGAAAAATGGGACTTGCTGCACATATCCCACTATACACAAATTGTAGTCTAAGGTGTCCCTAATAAAACGCAGTAACTCCTATCTCCCAAATAATTTTGGAACTTGAGATATCGGGCTTCAAATATTGCCTATGTTAACAGAGTCTGGTTGGGATAAGGGATGATGGATGAAGGTTGATGGATATTGTGGAAAAATGGGACTTGCTGCACATATCCCACTATACACAAATTGTATCCTAAGGTGTCCCTAATAAAACGCAGTAACTCCTATCTCCCAAATAATTTTGGAACTTGAGATATCGGGCTTCAAATATTGCCTATGTTAACAGAGTCTGGTTGGGATGAGGGATGATGGATGAAGGTTGATGGATATTGTGGAAAAATGGGACTTGCTGCACATATCCCACTATACACAAATTGTAGTCTAAGGTGTCCCTAATAAAACGCAGTAACTCCTATCTCCCAAATAATTTTGGAACTTGAGATATCGGGCTTCAAATATTGCCTATGTTAACAGAGTCTGGTTGGGATAAGGGATGATGGATGAAGGTTGATGGATATTGTGGAAAAATGGGACTTGCTGCACATATCCCACTATACACAAATTGTAGCCTAAGGTGTCCCTAATAAAACGCAGTAACTCCTATCTCCCAAATAATTTTGGAACTTGAGATATCGGGCTTCAAATATTGCCTATGTTAACAGAGTCTGGTTGGGATGAGGGATGATGGATGAAGGTTGATGGATATTGTGGAAATATGGGACTTGCTGCACATATCCGACTATACACAAATTGTAGCCTAAGGTGTCCCTAATAAAACGCAGTAACTCCTATCTCCCAAATAATTTTGGAACTTGAGATATCGGGCTTCAAATATTGCCTATGTTAACAGAGTCTGGTTGGGATGAGGGATGATGGATGAAGCTTGATGGATATTGTGGAAAAATGGGACTTGCTGCACATATCCCACTATACACAAATTGTAGCCTAAGGTGTCCCTAATAAAACGCAGTAAGCCCTATCTCCCAAATAATTTTGGAACTTGAGATATCGGGCTTCAAATATTGCCTATGTTAACAGAGTCTGGTTGGGATGAGGGATGATGGATGAAGGTTGATGGATATTGTGGAAAAATGGGACTTGCTGCAGATATCCGACTATACACAAATTTTAGCCTAAGGTGTCCCTAATAAAACGCAGTAAATCCTATCTCCCAAATAATTTTGGAACTTGAGATATCGGGCTTCAAATATTGCCTATGTTAACAGAGTCTGGTTGGGATGAGGGATGAGGGATGATGGATGAAGGTTGATGGATATTGTGGAAAAATGGGACTTGCTGCACATATCCCACTATACACAAATTGTAGCCTAAGGTGTCCCTAATAAAACGCAGTAACTCCTATCTCCCAAATAATTTTGGAACTTGAGATATCGGGCTTCAAATATTGCCTATGTTAACAGAGTCTGGTTGGGATGAGGGATGATGGATGAAGGTTGATGGATATTGTGGAAAAATGGGACTTGCTGCACATATCCCACTATACACAAATTGTAGTCTAAGGTGTCCCTAATAAAACGCAGTAACTCCTATCTCCCAAATAATTTTGGAACTTGAGATATCGGGCTTCAAATATTGCCTATGTTAACAGAGTCTGGTTGGGATGAGGGATGATGGATGAAGGTTGATGGATATTGTGGAAAAATGGGACTTGCTGCACATATCCCACTATACACAAATTGTAGCCTAAGGTGTCCCTAATAAAACGCAGTAACTCCTATCTCCCAAATAATTTTGGAACTTGAGATATCGGGCTTCAAATATTGCCTATGTTAACAGAGTCTGGTTGGGATGAGGGATGATGGATGAAGGTTGATGGATATTGTGGAAAAATGGGACTTGCTGCACATATCCGACTATACACAAATTGTAGCCTAAGGTGTCCCTAATAAGACGCAGTAACTCCTATCTCCCAAATAATTTTGGAACTTGAGATATCGGGCTTCAAATATTGCCTATGTTAACAGAGTCTGGTTGGGATGAGGGATGATGGATGAAGGTTGATGGATATTGTGGAAAAATGGGACTTGCTGCACATATCCCACTATACACAAATTGTAGCCTAAGGTGTCCCTAATAAAACGCAGTAACTCCTATCTCCCAAATAATTTTGGAACTTGAGATATCGGGCTTCAAATATTGCCTATGTTAACAGAGTCTGGTTGGGATGAGGGATGATGGATGAAGGTTGATGGATATTGTGGAAAAATGGGACTTGCTGCACATATCCCACTATACATAAATTTTAGACTAAGCTGTCCCTAATAAAACGCAGTAACTCCTATCTATCAAATAATTTTGGAACTTGAGATATCGGGCTTCAAATATTGCCTATGTTAACAGAGTCTGGTTGGGATGAGGGATGATGGATGAAGGTTGATGGATATTGTGGAAAAATGGGACTTGCTGCACATATCCGACTATACACAAATTGTAGCCTAAGGTGTCCCTAATAAAACGCAGTAACTCCTATCTCCCAAATAATTTTGGAACTTGAGATATCGGGCTTCAAATATTGCCTATGTTAACAGAGTCTGGTTGGGATGAGGGATGATGGATGAAGGTTGATGGATATTGTGGAAAAATGGGACTTGCTGCAGATATCCGACTATACACAAATTGTAGCCTAAGGTGTCCCTAATAAAACGCAGTAACTCCTATCTCCCAAATAATTTTGGAACTTGAGATATCGGGCTTCAAATATTGCCTATGTTAACAGAGTCTGGTTGGGATGAGGGATGAGGGATGATGGATGAAGGTTGATGGATATTGTGGAAAAAGGGGACTTGCTGCACATATCCCACTATACACAAATTGTAGCCTAAGGTGTCCCTAATAAAACGCAGTAACTCCTATCTCCCAAATAATTTTGGAACTTGAGATATCGGGCTTCAAATATTGCCTATGTTAACAGAGTCTGGTTGGGATGAGGGATGATGGATGAAGGTTGATGGATATTGTGGAAAAATGGGACTTGCTGCACATATCCCACTATACACAAATTGTAGTCTAAGGTGTCCCTAATAAAACGCAGTAACTCCTATCTCCCAAATAATTTTGGAACTTGAGATATCGGGCTTCAAATATTGCCTATGTTAACAGAGTCTGGTTGGGATGAGGGATGATGGATGAAGGTTGATGGATATTGTGGAAAAATGGGACTTGCTGCACATATCCCACTATACACAAATTGTAGCCTAAGGTGTCCCTAATAAAACGCAGTAACTCCTATCTCCCAAATAATTTTGGAACTTGAGATATCGGGCTTCAAATATTGCCTATGTTAACAGAGTCTGGTTGGGATGAGGGATGATGGATGAAGGTTGATGGATATTGTGGAAAAATGGGAATTGCTGCACATATCCGACTATACACAAATTGTAGCCTAAGGTGTCCCTAATAAAACGCAGTAACTCCTATCTCCCAAATAATTTTGGAACTTGAGATATCGGGCTTCAAATATTGCCTATGTTAACAGAGTCTGGTTGGGATGAGGGATGATGGATGAAGGTTGATGGATATTGTGGAAAAATGGGACTTGCTGCACATATCCCACTATACATAAATTTTAGACTAAGCTGTCCCTAATAAAACGCAGTAACTCCTATCTATCAAATAATTTTGGAACTTGAGATATCGGGCTTCAAATATTGCCTATGTTAACAGAGTCTGGTTGGGATGAGGGATGATGGATGAAGGTTGATGGATATTGTGGAAAAATGGGACTTGCTGCAGATATCCGACTATACACAAATTGTAGCCTAAGGTGTCCCTAATAAGACGCAGTAACTCCTATCTCCCAAATAATTTTGGAACTTGAGATATCGCGCTTCAAATATTGCCTATGTTAACAGAGTCTGGTTGGGATGAGGGATGATGGATGAAGGTTGATGGATATTGTGGAAAAATGGGACTTGCTGCACATATCCCACTATACACAAATTGTAGCCTAAGGTGTCCCTAATAAAACGCAGTAACTCCTATCTCCCAAATAATTTTGGAACTTGAGATATCGGGCTTCAAATATTGCCTATGTTAACAGAGTCTGGTTGGGATGAGGGATGATGGATGAAGGTTGATGGATATTGTGGAAAAATGGGACTTGCTGCACATATCTCACTATACACAAATTGTAGCCTAAGGTGTCCCTAATAAAACGCAGTAACTCCTATCTCCCAAATAATTTTGGAATTTGAGATATCGGGCTTCAAATATTGCCTATGTTAACAGAGTCTGGTTGGGATGAGGGATGATGGATGAAGGTTGATGGATATTGTGGAAAAATGGGACTTGCTGCACATATCCCACTATACACAAATTGTAGCCTAAGGTGTCCCTAATAAAACGCAGTAACTCCTATCTCCCAAATAATTTTGGAACTTGAGATATCGGGCTTCAAATATTGCCTATGTTAACAGAGTCTGGTTGGGATGAGGGATGATGGATGAAGGTTGATGGATATTGTGGAAAAATGGGACTTGCTGCACATATCCCACTATACACAAATTGTAGCCTAAGGTGTCCCTAATAAAACGCAGTAACTCCTATCTCCCAAATAATTTTGGAACTTGAGATATCGGGCTTCAAATATTGCCTATGTTAACAGAGTCTGGTTGGGATGAGGGATGATGGATGAAGGTTGATGGATATTGTGGAAAAATGGGACTTGCTGCACATATCCCACTATACACAAATTGTAGTCTAAGGTGTCCCTAATAAAACGCAGTAACTCCTATCTCCCAAATAATTTTGGAACTTGAGATATCGGGCTTCAAATATTGCCTATGTTAACACAGTCTGGTTGGGATGAGGGATGATGGATGAAGGTTGATGGATATTGTGGAAAAATGGGACTTGCTGCACATATCCGACTATACACAAATTGTAGCCTAAGGTGTCCCTAATAAAACGCAGTAACTCCTATCTCCCAAATAATTTTGGAACTTGAGATATCGCGCTTCAAATATTGCCTATGTTAACAGAGTCTGGTTGGGATGAGGGATGATGGATGAAGGTTGATGGATATTGTGGAAAAATGGGACTTGCTGCACATATCCGACTATACACAAATTGTAACCTAAGGTGTGCCTAATAAAACGCAGTAACTCCTATCTCCCAAATAATTTTGGAACTTGAGATATCGGGCTTCAAATATTGCCTATGTTAACAGAGTCTGGTTGGGATGAGGGATGATGGATGAAGGTTGATGGATATTGTGGAAAAATGGGACTTGCTGCAGATATCCGACTATACACAAATTGTAGCCTAAGGTGTCCCTAATAAAACGCAGTAACTCCTATCTCCCACATAATTTTGGAACTTGAGATATCGGGCTTCAAATATTGCCTATGTTAACAGAGTCTGGTTGGGATGAGGGATGATGGATGAAGGTTGATGGATATTGTGGAAAAATGGGACTTGCTGCAGATATCCGACTATACACAAATTGTAGCCTAAGGTGTCCCTAATAAAACGCAGTAACTCCTATCTCCCAAATAATTTTGGAACTTGAGATATCGGGCTTCAAATATTGCCTATGTTAACAGAGTCTGGTTGGGATGAGGGATGATGGATGAAGGTTGATGGATATTGTGGAAAAATGGGACTTGCTGCACATATCCGACTATACACAAATTGTAGCAAAAGGTGTCCCTAATAAAACGCAGTAACTCCTATCTCCCAAATAATTTTGGAACTTGAGATATCGGGCTTCAAATATTGCCTATGTTAACAGAGTCTGGTTGGGATGAGGGATGATGGATGAAGGTTGATGGATATTGTGGAAAAATGGGACTTGCTGCACATATCCCACTATACACAAATTGTAGCCTAATGTGTCCCTAATAAAACGCAGTAACTCCTATCTCCCAAATAATTTTGGAACTTGAGATATCGGGCTTCAAATATTGCCTATGTTAACAGAGTCTGGTTTGGATGAGGGATGATGGATGAAGGTTGATGGATATTGTGGAAAAATGGGACTTGCTGCAGATATCCGACTATACACAAATTGTAGCCTAAGGTGTCCCTAATAAAACGCAGTAACTCCTATCTCCCAAATAATTTTGGAACTTGAGATATCGCGCTTCAAATATTGACTATGTTAACAGAGTCTGGTTGGGATGAGGGATGATGGATGAAGGTTGATGGATATTGTGGAAAAATGGGACTTGCTGCACATATCCCACTATACACAAATTGTAGCCTAAGGTGTCCCTAATAAAACGCAGTAACTCCTATCTCCCAAATAATTTTGGAACTTGAGATATCGGGCTTCAAATATTGCCTATGTTAACAGAGTCTGGTTGGGATGAGGGATGATGGATGAAGGTTGATGGATATTGTGGAAAAATGGGACTTGCTGCAGATATCCCACTATACACAAATTGTAGCCTAAGGTGTCCCTAATAAAACGCAGTAACTCCTATCTCCCAAATAATTTTGGAACTTGAGATATCGGGCTTCAAATATTGCCTATGTTAACAGAGTCTGGTTGGGATGAGGGATGATGGATGAAGGTTGATGGATATTGTGGAAAAATGGGACTTGCTGCACATATCCCACTATACACAAATTGTAGTCTAAGGTGTCCCTAATAAAACGCAGTAACTCCTATCTCCCAAATAATTTTGGAACTTGAGATATCGGGCTTCAAATATTGCCTATGTTAACAGAGTCTGGTTGGGATGAGGGATGATGGATGAAGGTTGATGGATATTGTGGAAGAATGGGACTTGCTGCACATATCCGACTATACACAAATTGTAGCCTAAGGTGTGCCTAATAAAACGCAGTAACTCCTATCTCCCAAATAATTTTGGAACTTGAGATATCGGGCTTCAAATATTGCCTATGTTAACAGAGTCTGGTTGGGATGAGGGATGATGGATGAAGGTTGATGGATATTGTGGAAAAATGGGACTTGCTGCAGATATCCGACTATACACAAATTGTAGCCTAAGGTGTCCCTAATAAAACGCAGTAACTCCTATCTCCCACATAATTTTGGAACTTGAGATATCGGGCTTCAAATATTGCCTATGTTAACAGAGTCTGGTTGGGATGAGGGATGATGGATGAAGGTTGATGGATATTGTGGAAAAATGGGACTTGCTGCAGATATCCGACTATACACAAATTGTAGCCTAAGGTGTCCCTAATAAAACGCAGTAACTCCTATCTCCCAAATAATTTTGGAACTTGAGATATCGGGCTTCAAATATTGCCTATGTTAACAGAGTCTGGTTGGGATGAGGGATGATGGATGAAGGTTGATGGATATTGTGGAAAAATGGGACTTGCTGCAGATATCCGACTATACACAAATTGTAGCCTAAGGTGTCCCTAATAAAACGCAGTAACTCCTATCTCCCAAATAATTTTGGAACTTGAGATATCGCGCTTCAAATATTGACTATGTTAACAGAGTCTGGTTGGGATGAGGGATGATGGATGAAGGTTGATGGATATTGTGGAAAAATGGGACTTGCTGCACATATCCCACTATACACAAATTGTAGCCTAAGGTGTCCCTAATAAAACGCAGTAACTCCTATCTCCCAAATAATTTTGGAACTTGAGATATCGGGCTTCAAATATTGCCTATGTTAACAGAGTCTGGTTGGGATGAGGGATGATGGATGAAGGTTGATGGATATTGTGGAAAAATGGGACTTGCTGCACATATCCCACTATACACAAATTGTAGCCTAATGTGTCCCTAATAAAACGCAGTAACTCCTATCTCCCAAATAATTTTGGAACTTGAGATATCGGGCTTCAAATATTGCCTATGTTAACAGAGTATGGTTGGGATGAGGGATGATGGATGAAGGTTGATGGATATTGTGGAAAAATGGGACTTGCTGCAGATATCCGACTATACACAAATTGTAGCCTAAGGTGTCCCTAATAAAACGCAGTAACTCCTATCTCCCAAATAATTTTGGAACTTGAGATATCGCGCTTCAAATATTGCCTATGTTAACAGAGTCTGGTTGGGATGAGGGATGATGGATGAAGGTTGATGGATATTGTGGAAAAATGGGACTTGCTGCACATATCCCACTATACACAAATTGTAGCCTAAGGTGTCCCTAATAAAACGCAGTAACTCCTATCTCCCAAATAATTTTGGAACTTGAGATATCGGGCTTCAAATATTGCCTATGTTAACAGAGTCTGTTTGGGATGAGGGATGATGGATGAAGGTTGATGGATATTGTGGAAAAATGGGACTTGCTGCACATATCCCACTATACACAAATTGTAGTCTAAGGTGTCCCTAATAAAACGCAGTAACTCCTATCTCCCAAATAATTTTGGAACTTGAGATATCGGGCTTCAAATATTGCCTATGTTAACAGAGTCTGGTTGGGATGAGGGATGATGGATGAAGGTTGATGGATATTGTGGAAAAATGGGACTTGCTGCACATATCCCACTATACACAAATTGTAGCCTAAGGTGTCCCTAATAAAACGCAGTAACTCCTATCTCCCAAATAATTTTGGAACTTGAGATATCGGGCTTCAAATATTGCCTATGTTAACAGAGTCTGGTTGGGATGAGGGATGATGGATGAAGGTTGATGGATATTGTGGAAAAATGGGACTTGCTGCACATATCCGACTATACACAAATTGTAGCCTAAGGTGTCCCTAATAAAACGCAGTAACTCCTATCTCCCAAATAATTTTGGAACTTGAGATATCGGGCTTCAAATATTGCCTATGTTAACAGAGTCTGGTTGGGATGATGGATGAAGGTTGATGGATATTGTGGAAAAATGGGACTTGCTGCAGATATCCCACTATACACAAATTGTAGCCTAAGGTGTCCCTAATAAAACGCAGTAACTCCTATCTCCCAAATAATTTTGGAACTTGAGATATCGGGCTTCAAATATTGCCTATGTTAACAGAGTCTGGTTGGGATGAGGGATGATGGATGAAGGTTGATGGATATTGTGGAAAAAATGGGACTTGGTGCACATATCCCACTATACACAAACTTTAGACTAAGCTGTCCCTAATAAAACGCAGTAACTCCTATCTATCAAATAATTTTGGAACTTGAGATATCGGGCTTCAAATATTGCCTATGTTAACAGAGTCTGGTTGGGATGAGGGATGATGGATGAAGGTTGATGGATATTGTGGAAAAATGGGACTTGCTGCAGATATCCGACTATACACAAATTGTAGCCTAAGGTGTCCCTAATAAGACGCAGTAACTCCTATCTCCCAAATAATTTTGGAACTTGAGATATCGCGCTTCAAATATTGCCTATGTTAACAGAGTCTGGTTGAGATGAGGGATGATGGATGAAAGTTGATGGATATTGCGGAAAAATGGGACTTGCTGCAGATATCCGACTATACACAAATTGTAGCCTAAGGTGTCCCTAATAAAACGCAGTAACTCCTATCTCCCAAATAATTTTGGAACTTGAGATATCGGGCTTCAAATATTGCCTATGTTAACAGAGTCTGGTTGGGATGAGGGATGATGGATGAAGGTTGATGGATATTGTGGAAAAATGGGACTTGCTGCAGATATCCGACTATACACAAATTGTAGCCTAAGGTGTCCCTAATAAGACGCAGTAACTCCTATCTCCCAAATAATTTTGGAACTTGAGATATCGCGCTTCAAATATTGCCTATGTTAACAGAGTCTGGTTGAGATGAGGGATGATGGATGAAGGTTGATGGATATTGTGGAAAAATGGGACTTGCTGCACATATCCCACTATACACAAATTGTAGCCTAAGGTGTCCCTAATAAAACGCAGTAACTCCTATCTCCCAAATAATTTTGGAACTTGAGATATCGGGCTTCAAATATTGCCTATGTTAACAGAGTCTGGTTGGGATGAGGGATGAAGATTGATGGATATTGTGGAAAAAATGGGACTTGCTGCACATATCCCACTATACACAAATTGTAGTCTAAGGTGTCCCTATTAAAACGCAGTAACTCCTATCTCCCAAATAATTTTGGAACTTGAGATATCGGGCTTCAAATATTGCCTATGTTAACAGAGTCTGGTTGGGATGAGGGATGATGGATGAAGGTTGATGGATATTGTGGAAAAATGGGACTTGCTGCACATATCCGACTATACACAAATTGTAGCCTAAGGTGTCCCTAATAAAACGCAGTAACTCCTATCTCCCAAATAATTTTGGAACTTGAGATATCGCGCTTCAAATATTGCCTATGTTAACAGAGTCTGGTTGGGATGAGGGATGATGGATGAAGGTTGATGGATATTGTGGAAAAATGGGACTTGCTGCACATATCCGACTATACACAAATTGTAGCCTAAGGTGTGCCTAATAAAACGCAGTAACTCCTATCTCCCAAATAATTTTGGAACTTGAGATATCGGGCTTCAAATATTGCCTATGTTAACAGAGTCTGGTTGGGATGAGGGATGATGGATGAAGGTTGATGGATATTGTGGAAAAATGGCACTTGCTGCAGATATCCGACTATACACAAATTGTAGCCTAAGGTGTCCCTAATAAAACGCAGTAACTCCTATCTCTCACATAATTTTGGAACTTGAGATATCGGGCTTCAAATATTGCCTATGTTAACAGAGTCTGGTTGGGATGAGGGATGATGGATGAAGGTTGATGGATATTGTGGAAAAATGGGACTTGCTGCAGATATCCGACTATACACAAATTGTAGCCTAAGGTGTCCCTAATAAAACGCAGTAACTCCTATCTCCCAAATAATTTTGGAACTTGAGATATCGGGCTTCAAATATTGCCTATGTTAACAGAGTCTGGTTGGGATGAGGGATGATGGATGAAGGTTGATGGATATTGTGGAAAAATGGGACTTGCTGCAGATATCCGACTATACACAAATTGTAGCCTAAGGTGTCCCTAATAAAACGCAGTAACTCCTATCTCCCAAATAATTTTGGAACTTGAGATATCGGGCTTCAAATATTGCCTATGTTAACAGAGTCTGGTTGGGATGAGGGATGATGGATGAAGGTTGATGGATATTGTGGAAAAATGGGACTTGCTGCACATATCCCACTATACACAAATTGTAGCCTAATGTGTCCCTAATAAAACGCAGTAACTCCTATCTCCCAAATAATTTTGGAACTTGAGATATCGGGCTTCAAATATTGCCTATGTTAACAGAGTCTGGTTGGGATGAGGGATGATGGATGAAGGTTGATGGATATTGTGGAAAAATGGGACTTGCTGCAGATATCCGACTATACACAAATTGTAGCCTAAGGTGTCCCTAATAAAACGCAGTAACTCCTATCTCCCAAATAATTTTGGAACTTGAGATATCGCGCTTCAAATATTGACTATGTTAACAGAGTCTGGTTGGGATGAGGGATGATGGATGAAGGTTGATGGATATTGTGGAAAAATGGGACTTGCTGCACATATCCCACTATACACAAATTGTAGCCTAAGGTGTCCCTAATAAAACGCAGTAACTCCTATCTCCCAAATAATTTTGGAACTTGAGATATCGGGCTTCAAATATTGCCTATGTTAACAGAGTCTGGTTGGGATGAGGGATGATGGATGAAGGTTGATGGATATTGTGGAAAAATGGGACTTGCTGCACATATCCCACTATACACAAATTGTAGCCTAAGGTGTCCCTAATAAAACGCAGTAAGCCCTATCTCCCAAATAATTTTGGAACTTGAGATATCGGGCTTCAAATATTGCCTATGTTAACAGAGTCTGGTTGGGATGAGGGATGATGGATGAAGGTTGATGGATATTGTGGAAAAATGGGACTTGCTGCACATATCCCACTATACACAAATTGTAGCCTAAGGTGTCCCTAATAAAACGCAGTAACTCCTATCTCCCAAATAATTTTGGAACTTGAGATATCGGGCTTCAAATATTGCCTATGTTAACAGAGTCTGGTTGGGATGAGGGATGATGGATGAAGGTTGATGGATATTGTGGAAAAATGGGACTTGCTGCAGATATCCCACTATACACAAATTGTAGCCTAAGGTGTCCCTAATAAAACGCAGTAAGCCCTATCTCCCAAATAATTTTGGAACTTGAGATATCGGGCTTCAAATATTGCCTATGTTAACAGAGTCTGGTTGGGATGAGGGATGATGGATGAAGGTTGATGGATATTGTGGAAAAATGGGACTTGCTGCAGATATCCGACTATACACAAATTGTAGCCTAAGGTGTCCCTAATAAAACGCAGTAACTCCTATCTCCCAAATAATTTTGGAACTTGAGATATCGGGCTTCAAATATTGCCTATGTTAACAGAGTCTGGTTGGGATGAGGGATGATGGATGAAGGTTGATGGATATTGTGGAAAAATGGCACTTGCTGCACATATCCCACTATACACAAATTGTAGCCTAATGTGTCCCTAATAAAACGCAGTAACTCCTATCTCCCAAATAATTTTGGAACTTGAGATATCGGGCTTCAAATATTGCCTATGTTAACAGAGTCTGGTTGGGATGAGGGATGATGGATGAAGGTTGATGGATATTGTGGAAAAATGGGACTTGCTGCAGATATCCGACTATACACAAATTGTAGCCTAAGGTGTCCCTAATAAAACGCAGTAACTCCTATCTCCCAAATAATTTTGGAACTTGAGATATCGGGCTTCAAATATTGACTATGTTAACAGAGTCTGGTTGGGATGAGGGATGATGGATGAAGGTTGATGGATATTGTGGAAAAATGGGACTTGCTGCACATATCCCACTATACACAAATTGTAGCCTAAGGTGTCCCTAATAAAACGCAGTAACTCCTATCTCCCAAATAATTTTGGAACTTGAGATATCGGGCTTCAAATATTGCCTATGTTAACAGAGTCTGGTTGGGATGAGGGATGATGGATGAAGGTTGATGGATATTGTGGAAAAATGGGACTTGCTGCAGATATCCGACTATACACAAATTGTAGCCTAAGGTGTCCCTAATAAAACGCAGTAACTAATATCTCCCAAATAATTTTGGAACTTGAGATATCGCGCTTCAAATATTGCCTATGTTAACAGAGTCTGGTTGGGATGAGGGATGATGGATGAAGGTTGATGGATATTGTGGAAAAATGGGACTTGCTGCACATATCCGACTATACACAAATTGTAGCCTAAGGTGTCCCTAATAAAACGCAGTAAGCCCTATCTCCCAAATAATTTTGGAACTTGAGATATCGGGCTTCAAATATTGCCTATGTTAACAGAGTCTGGTTGGGATGAGGGATGATGGATGAAGGTTGATGGATATTGTGGAAAAATGGGACTTGCTGCACATATCCCACTATACACAAATTGTAGCCTAAGGTGTCCCTAATAAAACGCAGTAACTCCTATCTCCCAAATAATTTTGGAACTTGAGATATCGGGCTTCAAATATTGCCTATGTTAACAGAGTCTGGTTGGGATGAGGGATGATGGATGAAGGTTGATGGATATTGTGGAAAAATGGGACTTGCTGCACATATCCCACTATACACAAATTGTAGCCTAAGGTGTCCCTAATAAAACGCAGTAACTCCTATCTCCCAAATAATTTTGGAACTTGAGATATCGGGCTTCAAATATTGCCTATGTTAACAGAGTCTGGTTGGGATGAGGGATGATGGATGAAGGTTGATGGATATTGTGGAAAAATGGGACTTGCTGCAGATATCCCACTATACACAAATTGTAGCCTAAGGTCCCTAATAAAACGCAGTAACTCCTATCTCCCAAATAATTTTGGAACTTGAGATATCGGGCTTCAAATATTGCCTATGTTAACAGAGTCTGGTTGGGATGAGGGATGATGGATGAAGGTTGATGGATATTGTGGAAAAATGGGACTTGCTGCAGATATCCGACTATACACAGATTGTAGCCTAAGGTGTCCCTAATAAAACGCAGTAACTTCTATCTCCCAAATAATTTTGGAACTTGAGATATCGGGCTTCAAATATTGCCTATGTTAACAGAGTCTGGTTGGGATGAGGGATGATGGATGAAGGTTGATGGATATTGTGGAAAAATGGGACTTGCTGCACATATCCCACTATACACAAATTGTAGCCTAAGGTGTCCCTAATAAAACGCAGTAACTCCTATCTCCCAAATAATTTTGGAACTTGAGATATCGGGCTTCAAATATTGCCTATGTTAACAGAGTCTGGTTGGGATGATGGATGAAGGTTGATGGATATTGTGGAAAAATGGGACTTGCTGCAGATATCCGACTATACACAAATTGTAGCCTAAGGTGTCCCTAATAAAACGCAGTAACTCCTATCTCCCAAATAATTTTGGAACTTTAGATATCGGGCTTCAAATATTGCCTATGTTAACACGGTCTGGTTGGGATGAGGGATGATGGATGAAGGTTGATGGATATTGTGGAAAAATGGGACTTGCTGCACATATCAAACTATACACAAATTGTAGCCTAAGGTGTCCCTAATAAAACGCAGTAACTCCTATCTCCCAAATAAATTTGGAACTTGAGATATCGGGCTTCAAACATTGCCTATGTTAACAGAGTCTGGTTGGGATGAGGGATGATGGATGAAGGTTGATGGATATTGTGGAAAAATGGGACTTGCTGCACATATCCCACTATACACAAATTGTAGCCTAAGGTGTCCCTAATAAAACGCAGTAACTCCTATCTCCCAAATAAATTTGGAACTTGAGATATCGGGCTTCAAACATTGCCTATGTTAACAGAGTCTGGTTGGGATGAGGGATGATGGATGAAGGTTGATGGATATTGTGGAAAAATGGGACTTGCTGCACATATCCCACTATACACAAATTGTAGCCTAAGGTGTCCCTAATAAAACGCAGTAACTCCTATCTCCAAAATAATTTTGGAACTTGAGATATCGCGCTTCAAATATTGCCTATGTTAACAGAGTCTGGTTGGGATGAGGGATGATGGATGAAGGTTGATGGATATTGTGGAAAAATGGGACTTGCTGCAGATATCCCACTATACACAAATTGTAGCCTAAGGTGTCCCTAATAAAACGCAGTAACTCCTATCTCCCAAATAAATTTGGAACTTGAGATATCGGGCTTCAAACATTGCCTATGTTAACAGAGTCTGGTTGGGATGAGGGATGATGGATGAAGGTTGATGGATATTGTGGAAAAATGGGACTTGCTGCACATATCCCACTATACACAAATTGTAGCCTAAGGTGTCCCTAATAAAACGCAGTAACTCCCATCTCCAAAATAATTTTGGAACTTGAGATATCGCGCTTCAAATATTGCCTATGTTAACAGAGTCTGGTTGGGATGAGGGATGATGGATGAAGGTTGATGGATATTGTGGAAAAATGGGACTTGCTGCAGATATCCGACTATACACAAATTGTAGCCTAAGGTGTCCCTAATAAAACGCAGTAACTCCTATCTCCCAAATAATTTTGGAACTTGAGATATCGGGCTTCAAATATTGCCTATGTTAACAGAGTCTGGTTGGGATGAGGGATGATGGATGAAGGTTGATGGATATTGTGGAAAAATGGGACTTGCTGCAGATATCCGACTATACACAAATTGTAGCCTAAGGTGTCCCTAATAAAACGCAGTAACTCCTATCTCCCAAATAATTTTGGTACTTGAGATATCGGGCTTCAAATATTGCCTATGTTACCAGAGTCTGGTTGGGATGAGGGATGATGGATGAAGGTTGATGGATATTGTGGAAAAATGGGACTTGCTGCACATATCCCACTATACACAAATTGTAGCCTAAGGTGTCCCTAATAAAACGCAGTAACTCCTATCGCCCAAATAATTTTGGAACTTGAGATATCGGGCTTCAAATATTGCCTATGTTAACAGAGTCTGGTTGGGATGAGGGATGATGGATGAAGGTTGATGGATATTGTGGAAAAATGGGACTTGCTGCAGATATCCCACTATACACAAATTGTAGTATAAGGTGTCCCTAATAAAACGCAGTAACTCCTATCTCCCAAATAATTTTGGAACTTGAGATATCGCGCTTCAAATATTGCCTATGTTAACAGAGTCTGGTTGGGATGAGGGATGATGGATGAAGGTTGATGGATATTGTGGAAAAATGGGACTTGCTGCAGATATCCCACTATACACAAATTGTAGCCTAAGGTGTCCCTAATAAAACGCAGTAACTCCTATCTCCCAAATAATTTTGGAACTTGAGATATCGGGCTTCAAATATTGCCTATGTTAACAGAGTCTGGTTGGGATGAGGGATGATGGATGAAGGTTGATGGATATTGTGGAAAAATGGGACTTACTGCAGATATCCCACTATACACAAATTGTAGCCTAAGGTGTCCCTAATAAAACGCAGTAACTCCTATCTCCCAAATAATTTTGGAACTTGAGATATCGGGCTTCAAATATTGCCTATGTTAACAGAGTCTGGTTGGGATGAGGGATGATGGATGAAGGTTGATGGATATTGTGGAAAAATGGGACTTGCTGCACATATCCCACTATACACAAATTGTAGCCTAAGGTGTCCCTAATAAAACGCAGTAACTCCTATCTCCCAAATAATTTTGGAACTTGAGATATCGGGCTTCAAATATTGCCTATGTTAACAGAGTCTGGTTGGGATGAGGGATGATGGATGAATGTTGATGGATATTGTGGAAAAATGGGACTTGCTGCACATATCCCACTATACACAAATTGTAGCCTAAGGTGTCCCTAATAAAACGCAGTAACTCCTATCTCCCAAATAATTTTGGAACTTGAGATATCGGGCATCAAATATTGCCTATGTTAACAGAGTCTGGTTGGGATGAGGGATGATGGATGAATGTTGATGGATATTGTGGAAAAATGGGACTTGCTGCACATATCCCACTATACACAAATTGTAGCCTAAGGTGTCCCTAATAAAACGCAGTAACTCCTATCTCCCAAATAATTTTGGAACTTGAGATATCGGGCTTCAAATATTGCCTATGTTAACAGAGTCTGGTTGGGATGAGGGATGATGGATGAAGGTTGATGGATATTGTCGAAAAATGGGACTTGCTGCAGATATCCGACTATATACAAATTGTAGCCTAAGGTGTCCCTAATAAAACGCAGTAACTCCTATCTCCCAAATAATTTTGGAACTTGAGATATCGGGCTTCAAATATTGCTTATGTTAACAGAGTCTGGTTGGGATGAGGGATGATGGATGAAGGTTGATGGATATTGTGGAAAAATGGGACTTGCTGCAGATATCCGACTATACACAAATTGTAGCCTAAGGTGTCCCTAATAAAACGCAGTAACTCCTATCTCCCAAATAATTTTGGAACTTGAGATATCGGGCTTCAAATATTGCCTATGTTAACAGAGTCTGGTTGGGATGAGGGATGATGGATGAAGGTTGATGGATATTGTGGAAAAATGGGACTTGCTGCACATATCCCACTATACACAAATTGTAGCCTGAGGTGTCCCTAATAAAATGCAGTAACTCCTATCTCCCAAATAATTTTGGAACTTGAGATATCGGGCTTCAAATATTGCCTATGTTAACAGAGTCTGGTTGGGATGAGGGATGATGGATGGAGGTTGATGGATATTGTGGAAAAATGGGACTTGCTGCAGATATCTCACTATACACAAATTGTAGCCTAAGGTGTCCCTAATAAAACGCAGTAACTCCTATCTCCCAAATAATTTTGGAACTTGAGATATCGGGCTTCAAATATTGCCTATGTTAACAGAGTCTGGTTGGGATGAGGGATGATGGATGAAGGTTGATGGATATTGTGGAAAAATGGGACTTGCTGCACATATCCGACTATACACAAATTGTAGCCTAAGGTGTCCCTAATAAAACGCAGTAAGCCCTATCTCCCAAATAATTTTGGAACTGGAGATATCGGGCTTCAAATATTGACTATGTTAACAGAGTCTGGTTGGGATGAGGGATGATGGATGAAGGTTGATGGATATTGTGGAAAAATGGGACTTGCTGCAGATATCCCACTATACACAAATTGTAGCCTAAGGTGTCCCTAATAAAACGCAGTAACTCCTATCTCCCAAATAATTTTGGAACTTGAGATATCGGGCATCAAATATTGCCTATGTTAACAGAGTCTGGTTGGGATGAGGGATGATGGATGAAGGTTGATGGATATTGTGGAAAAATGGGACTTGCTGCACATATCCCACTATACACAAATTGTAGCCTAAGGTGTCCCTAATAAAACGCAGTAACTCCTATCTCCCAAATAATTTTGGAACTTGAGATATCGGGCTTCAAATATTGCCTATGTTAACAGAGTCTGGTTGGGATGAGGGATGATGGATGAAGGTTGATGGATATTGTCGAAAAATGGGACTTGCTGCAGCTATCCGACTATACACAAATTGTAGCCTAAGGTGTCCCTAATAAAACGCAGTAACTCCTATCTCCCAAATAATTTTGGAACTTGAGATATCGGGCTTCAAATATTGCTTATGTTAACAGAGTCTGGTTGGGATGAGGGATGATGGATGAAGGTTGATGGATATTGTGGAAAAATGGGACTTGCTGCAGATATCCGACTATACACAAATTGTAGCCTAAGGTGTCCCTAATAAAACGCAGTAACTCCTATCTCCCAAATAATTTTGGAACTTGAGATATCGGGCTTCAAATATTGCCTATGTTAACAGAGTCGGGTTGGGATGAGGGATGATGGATGAAGGTTGATGGATATTGTGGAAAAATGGGACTTGCTGCAGACATCCGACTATACACAAATTGTAGCCTAAGGTGTCCCTAATAAAACGCAGTAACTCCTATCTCCCAAATAATTTTGGAACTTGAGATATCGGGCTTCAAATATTGCCTATGTTAACAGAGTCTGGTTGGGATGAGGGATGATGGATGAAGGTTGATGGATATTGTGGAAAAATGGGACTTGCTGCAGATATCCGACTATACTCAAATTGTAGCCTAAGGTGTCCCTAATAAAACGCAGTAACTCCTATCTCCCAAATAATTTTGGAACTTGAGATATCGGGCTTCAAATATTGCCTATGTTAACAGAGTCTGGTTGGGATGAGGGATGATGGATGAAGGTTGATGGATATTGTGGAAAAATGGGACTTGCTGCACATATCCGACTATACACAAATTGTAGCCTAAGGTGTCCCTAATAAAACGCAGTAACTCCTATCTCCCAAATAATTTTGGAACTTGAGGTATCGGGCTTCAAATATTGCCTATGTTAACAGAGTCTGGTTGGGATGAGGGATGATGGATGAAGGTTGATGGATATTGTGGAAAAATGGGACTTGCTGCACATATCCCACTATACACATATTGTAGCCTAATGTGTCCCTAATAAAACGCAGTAACTCCTATCTCCCAAATAATTTTGGAACTTGAGATATCGGGCTTCAAATATTGCCTATGTTAACAGAGTCTGGATGGGATGAGGGATGATGGATGAAGGTTGATGGATATTGTGGAAAAATGGGACTTGCTGCAGATATCCGACTATACACAAATTGTAGCCTAAGGTGTCCCTAATAAAACGCAGTAACTCCTATCTCCCAAATAATTTTGGAACTTGAGATATCGGGCTTCAAATATTGCCTATGTTAACAGAGTCTGGTTGGGATGAGGGATGATGGATGAAGGTTGATGGATATTGTGGAAAAATGGGACTTGCTGAAGATATCCCACTATACACAAATTGTAGCCTAAGGTGTCCCTAATAAAACGCAGTAACTCCTATCTCCCAAATAATTTTGGAACTTGAGATATCGGGCTTCAAATATTGCCTATGTTAACAGAGTCTGGTTGGGATGAGGGATGATGGATGAAGGTTGATGGATATTGTGGAAAAATGGGACTTGCTGCAGATATCCCACTATACACAAATTGTAGCCTAAGGTGTCCCTAATAAAACGCAGTAACTCCTATCTCCCAAATAATTTTGGAACTTGAGATATCGGGCTTCAAATATTGCCTATGTTAACAGAGTCTGGTTGGGATGAGGGATGATGGATGAAGGTTGATGGATATTGTGGAAGAATGGGACTTGCTGCACATATCCCACTATACACAAATTGTAGCCTAAGGTGTCCCTAATAAAACGCAGTAACTCCTATCTCCCAAATAATTTTGGAACTTGAGATATCGTGCTTCAAATATTGCCTATGTTAACAGAGTCTGGTTGGGATGAGGGATGATGGATGAAGGTTGATGGATATTGTGGAAAAATGGGACTTGCTGCAGATATCCGACTATACACAAATTGTAGCCTAAGGTGTCCCTAATAAAACGCAGTAACTCCTATCTCCCAAATAATTTTGGAACTTGAGATATCGGGCTTCAAATATTGCCTATGTTAACAGAGTCTGGTTGGATGAGGGATGATGGATGAAGGTTGATGGATATTGTGGAAAAATGGGACTTGCTGCAGATATCCCACTATACACAAATTGTAGCCTAAGGTGTCCCTAATAAAACGCAGTAACTCCTATCTCCCAAATAATTTTGGAACTTGGGATATCGGGCTTCAAATATTGCCTATGTTAACAGAGTCTGGTTGGGATGAGGGATGATGGATGAAGGTTGATGGATATTGTGGAAAAATGGGACTTGCTGCACATATCCCACTATACACAAATTGTAGCCTAAGGTGTCCCTAATAAAACGCAGTAACTCCTATCTCCCAAATAATTTTGGAACTTGAGATATCGGGCTTCAAATATTGCCTATGTTAACAGAGTCTGGTTGGGATGAGGGATGATGGATGAAGGTTGATGGATATTGTGGAAAAATGGGACTTGCTGCACATATCCCACTATACACAAATTGTAGCCTAAGGTGTCCCTAATAAAACGCAGTAACTCCTATCTCCCAAATAATTTTGGAACTTGAGATATCGGGCTTCAAATATTGCTCATGTTAACAGAGTCTGTTTGGGATGAGGGATGCAGGTTGATGGATATTGTGGAAAAATGGGACTTGCTGCAGATATCCGACTATACACAAATTGTAGCCTAAGGTGTCCCTAATAAAACGCAGTAACTCCTATCTCCCAAATAATTTTGGAACTTGAGATATCGGGCTTCAAATATTGCCTATGTTAACAGAGTCTGGTTGGGATGAGGGATGATGGATGAAGGTTGATGGATATTGTGGAAAAATGGGACTTGCTGCACATATCCCACTATACACAAATTGTAGCCTAAGGTGTCCCTAATAAAACGCAGTAACTCCTATCTCCCAAATAATTTTGGAACTTGAGATATCGGGCTTCAAATATTGCCTATGTTAACAGAGTCTGGTTGGGATGAGGGATGATGGATGAAGGTTGATGGATATTGTGGAAAAATGGGACTTGCTGCACATATCCCACTATACACAAATTGTAGCCTAAGGTGTCCCTAATAAAACGCAGTAACTCCTATCTCCCAAATAATTTTGGAACTTGAGATATCGGGCTTCAAATATTGCCTATGTTAACAGAGTCTGGTTGGGATGAGGGATGATGGATGAAGGTTGATGGATATTGTGGAAAAATGGGACTTGCTGCAGATATCCGACTATACACAAATTGTAGCCTAAGGTGTCCCTAATAAAACGCAGTAACTCCTATCTCCCAAATAAATTTGGAACTCGAGATATCGGGCTTCAAATATTGTCTATGTTAACAGAGTCTGGTTGGGATGAGGGATGATGGATGAAGGTTGATGGATATTGTGGAAAAATGGGACTTGCTGCACATATCCCACTATGCACAAATTGTAGCCTAAGGTGTCCCTAATAAAACGCAGTAAGCCCTATCTCCCAAATAATTTTGGAACTTGAGATATCGGGCTTCAAATATTGCCTATGTTAACAGAGTCTGGTTGGGATGAGGGATGATGGATGAAGGTTGATGGATATTGTGGAAAAATGGGACTTGCTGCACATATCCCACTATACACAAATTGTAGCCTAAGGTGTCCCTAATAAAACGCAGTAAGCCCTATCTCCCAAATAATTTTGGAACTTGAGATATCGGGCTTCAAATATTGCCTATGTTAACAGAGTCTGGTTGGGATGAGGGATGAAGGTTGATGGATATTGTGGAAAAATGGGACTTGCTGCACATATCCCACTATACACAAATTGTAGCCTAAGGTGTCCCTAATAAAACGCAGTAACTCCTATCTCCCAAATAATTTTGGAACTTGAGATATCGGGCTTCAAATATTGCCTATGTTAACAGAGTCTGGTTGGGATGAGGGATGATGGATGAAGGTTGGTGGATATTGTGGAAAAATGGGACTTGCTGCACATATCCCACTATACAAAAATTGTAGCCTAAGGTGTCCCTAATAAAACGCAGTAACTCCTATCTCCCAAATAATTTTGGAACTTGAGATATCGGGCTTCAAATATTGCCTATGTTAACAGAGTCGGGTTGGGATGAGGGATGATGGATGAAGGTTGATGGATATTGTGGAAAAATGGGACTTGCTGCAGACATCCGACTATACACAAATTGTAGCCTAAGGTGTCCCTAATAAAACGCAGTAACTCCTATCTCCCAAATAATTTTGGAACTTGAGATATCGGGCTTCAAATATTGCCTATGTTAACAGAGTCTGGTTGGGATGAGGGATGATGGATGAAGGTTGATGGATATTGTGGAAAAATGGGACTTGCTGCAGATATCCGACTATACTCAAATTGTAGCCTAAGGTGTCCCTAATAAAACGCAGTAACTCCTATCTCCCAAATAATTTTGGAACTTGAGATATCGGGCTTCAAATATTGCCTATGTTAACAGAGTCTGGTTGGGATGAGGGATGATGGATGAAGGTTGATGGATATTGTGGAAAAATGGGACTTGCTGCAGATATCCCACTATACACAAATTGTAGCCTAAGGTGTCCCTAATAAAACGCAGTAACTCCTATCTCCCAAATAATTTTGGAACTTGAGATATCGGGCTTCAAATATTGCCTATGTTAACAGAGTCTGGTTGGGATGAGGGATGATGGATGAAGGTTGATGGATATTGTGGAAAAATGGGACTTGCTGCAGATATCCCACTATACACAAATTGTAGCCTAAGGTGTCCCTAATAAAACGCAGTAACTCCTATCTCCCAAATAATTTTGGAACTTGAGATATCGGGCTTCAAATATTGCCTATGTTAACAGAGTCTGGTTGGGATGAGGGATGATGGATGAAGGTTGATGGATATTGTGGAAAAATGGGACTTGCTGCAGATATCCCACTATACACAAATTGTAGCCTAAGGTGTCCCTAATAAAACGCAGTAACTCCTATCTCCCAAATAATTTTGGAACTTGAGATATCGGGCTTCAAATATTGCCTATGTTAACAGAGTCTGGTTGGGATGAGGGATGATGGATGAAGGTTGATGGATATTGTGGAAGAATGGGACTTGCTGCACATATCCCACTATACACAAATTGTAGCCTAAGGTGTCCCTAATAAAACGCAGTAACTCCTATCTCCCAAATAATTTTGGAACTTGAGATATCGTGCTTCAAATATTGCCTATGTTAACAGAGTCTGGTTGGGATGAGGGATGATGGATGAAGGTTGATGGATATTGTGGAAAAATGGGACTTGCTGCAGATATCCCACTATACACAAATTGTAGCCTAAGGTGTCCCTAATAAAACGCAGTAACTCCTATCTCCCAAATAATTTTGGAACTTGAGATATCGGGCTTCAAATATTGCCTATGTTAACAGAGTCTGGTTGGGATGAGGGATGATGGATGAAGGTTGATGGATATTGTGGAAAAATGGGACTTGCTGCAGATATCCGACTATACACAAATTGTAGCCTAAGGTGTCCCTAATAAAACGCAGTAACTCCTATCTCCCAAATAATTTTGGAACTTGAGATATCGGGCTTCAAATATTGCCTATGTTAACAGAGTCTGGTTGGGATGAGGGATGATGGATGCAGGTTGATGGATATTGTGGAAAAATGGGACTTGCTGCAGATATCCGACTATACACAAATTGTAGCCTAAGGTGTCCCTAATAAAACGCAGTAACTCCTATCTCCCAAATAATTTTGGAACTTGAGATATCGGGCTTCAAATATTGCCTATGTTAACAGAGTCTGGTTGGGATGAGGGATGATGGATGAAGGTTGATGGATATTGTGGAAAAATGGGACTTGCTGCACATATCCCACTATACACAAATTGTAGCCTAAGGTGTCCCTAATAAAACGCAGTAACTCCTATCTCCCAAATAATTTTGGAACTTGAGATAGCGGGCTTCAAATATTGCCTATGTTAACAGAGTCTGGTTGGGATGAGGGATGATGGATGAAGGTTGATGGATATTGTGGAAAAATGGGACTTGCTGCACATATCCCACTATACACAAATTGTAGCCTAAGGTGTCCCTAATAAAACGCAGTAACTCCTATCTCCCAAATAATTTTGGAACTTGAGATAGCGGGCTTCAAATATTGCCTATGTTAACAGAGTCTGGTTGGGATGAGGGATGATGGATGAAGGTTGATGGATATTGTGGAAAAATGGGACTTGCTGCAGATATCCGACTATACACAAATTGTAGCCTAAGGTGTCCCTAATAAAACGCAGTAACTCCTATCTCCCAAATAATTTTGGAACTTGAGATATCGGCCTTCAAATATTGCCTATGTTAACAGAGTCTGGTTGGGATGAGGGATGATGGATGAAGGTTGATGGATATTGTGGAAAAATGGGACTTGCTGCACATATCCCACCTAAGGTGTCCCTAATAAAACGCAGTAACTCCTATCTCCCAAATAATTTTGGAACTTGAGATATCGGGCTTCAAATATTGCCTATGTTAACAGAGTCTGGTTGGGATGAGGGATGATGGATGAAGGTTAATGGATATTGTGGAAAAATGGGACTTGCTGCAGATATCCCACTATACACAAATTGTAGCCTAAGGTGTCCCTAATAAAACGCAGTAACTCCTATCTCCCAAATAATTTTGGAACTTGAGATATCGGGCTTCAAATATTGCCTATGTTAACAGAGTCTGGTTGGGATGAGGGATGATGGATGAAGGTTGGTGGATATTGTGGAAAAATGGGACTTGCTGCACATATCCCACTATACAAAAATTGTAGCCTAAGGTGTCCCTAATAAAACGCAGTAACTCCTATCTCCCAAATAATTTTGGAACTTGAGATATCGGGCTTCAAATATTGCCTATGTTAACAGAGTCGGGTTGGGATGAGGGATGATGGATGAAGGTTGATGGATATTGTGGAAAAATGGGACTTGCTGCAGACATCCGACTATACACAAATTGTAGCCTAAGGTGTCCCTAATAAAACGCAGTAACTCCTATCTCCCAAATAATTTTGGAACTTGAGATATCGGGCTTCAAATATTGCCTATGTTAACAGAGTCTGGTTGGGATGAGGGATGATGGATGAAGGTTGATGGATATTGTGGAAAAATGGGACTTGCTGCAGATATCCGACTATACTCAAATTGTAGCCTAAGGTGTCCCTAATAAAACGCAGTAACTCCTATCTCCCAAATAATTTTGGAACTTGAGATATCGGGCTTCAAATATTGCCTATGTTAACAGAGTCTGGTTGGGATGAGGGATGATGGATGAAGGTTGATGGATATTGTGGAAAAATGGGACTTGCTGCACATATCCGACTATACACAAATTTTAGCCTAAGGTGTCCCTAATAAAACGCAGTAACTCCTATCTCCCAAATAATTTTGGAACTTGAGGTATCGGGCTTCAAATATTGCCTATGTTAACAGAGTCTGGTTGGGATGAGGGATGATGGATGAAGGTTGATGGATATTGTGGAAAAATGGGACTTGCTGCACATATCCCACTATACACATATTGTAGCCTAATGTGTCCCTAATAAAACGCAGTAACTCCTATCTCCCAAATAATTTTGGAACTTGAGATATCGGGCTTCAAATATTGCCTATGTTAACAGAGTCTGGATGGGATGAGGGATGATGGATGAAGGTTGATGGATATTGTGGAAAAATGGGACTTGCTGCAGATATCCGACTATACACAAATTGTAGCCTAAGGTGTCCCTAATAAAACGCAGTAACTCCTATCTCCCAAATAATTTTGGAACTTGAGATATCGGGCTTCAAATATTGCCTATGTTAACAGAGTCTGGTTGGGATGAGGGATGATGGATGAAGGTTGATGGATATTGTGGAAAAATGGGACTTGCTGCAGATATCCGACTATACACAAATTGTAGCCTAAGGTGTCCCTAATAAAACGCAGTAACTCCTATCTCCCAAATAATTTTGGAACTTGAGATATCGGGCTTCAAATATTGCCTATGTTAACAGAGTCTGGTTGGGATGAGGGATGATGGATGAAGGTTGATGGATATTGTGGAAAAATGGGACTTGCTGCAGATATCCCACTATACACAAATTGTAGCCTAAGGTGTCCCTAATAAAACGCAGTAACTCCTATCTCCCAAATAATTTTGGAACTTGAGATATCGGGCTTCAAATATTGCCTATGTTAACAGAGTCTGGTTGGGATGAGGGATGATGGATGAAGGTTGATGGATATTGTGGAAGAATGGGACTTGCTGCACATATCCCACTATACACAAATTGTAGCCTAAGGTGTCCCTAATAAAACGCAGTAACTCCTATCTCCCAAATAATTTTGGAACTTGAGATATCGTGCTTCAAATATTGCCTATGTTAACAGAGTCTGGTTGGGATGAGGGATGATGGATGAAGGTTGATGGATATTGTGGAAAAATGGGACTTGCTGCAGATATCCGACTATACACAAATTGTAGCCTAAGGTGTCCCTAATAAAACGCAGTAACTCCTATCTCCCAAATAATTTTGGAACTTGAGATATCGGGCTTCAAATATTGCCTATGTTAACAGAGTCTGGTTGGATGAGGGATGATGGATGAAGGTTGATGGATATTGTGGAAAAATGGGACTTGCTGCAGATATCCCACTATACACAAATTGTAGCCTAAGGTGTCCCTAATAAAACGCAGTAACTCCTATCTCCCAAATAATTTTGGAACTTGGGATATCGGGCTTCAAATATTGCCTATGTTAACAGAGTCTGGTTGGGATGAGGGATGATGGATGAAGGTTGATGGATATTGTGGAAAAATGGGACTTGCTGCACATATCCCACTATACACAAATTGTAGCCTAAGGTGTCCCTAATAAAACGCAGTAACTCCTATCTCCCAAATAATTTTGGAACTTGAGATATCGGGCTTCAAATATTGCCTATGTTAACAGAGTCTGGTTGGGATGAGGGATGATGGATGAAGGTTGATGGATATTGTGGAAAAATGGGACTTGCTGCACATATCCCACTATACACAAATTGTAGCCTAAGGTGTCCCTAATAAAACGCAGTAACCCCTATCTCCCAAATAATTTTGGAACTTGAGATATCGGGCTTCAAATATTGCCTATGTTAACAGAGTCTGGTTGGGATGAGGGATGATGGATGAAGGTTGATGGATATTGTGGAAAAATGGGACTTGCTGCAGATATCCGACTATACACAAATTGTAGCCTAAGGTGTCCCTAATAAAACGCAGTAACTCCTATCTCCCAAATAAATTTGGAACTCGAGATATCGGGCTTCAAATATTGTCTATGTTAACAGAGTCTGGTTGGGATGAGGGATGATGGATGAAGGTTGATGGATATTGTGGAAAAATGGGACTTGCTGCACATATCCCACTATACACAAATTGTAGCCTAAGGTGTCCCTAATAAAACGCAGTAAGCCCTATCTCCCAAATAATTTTGGAACTTGAGATATCGGGCTTCAAATATTGCCTATGTTAACAGAGTCTGGTTGGGATGAGGGATGATGGATGAAGGTTGATGGATATTGTGGAAAAATGGGACTTGCTGCAGATATCCGACTATACACAAATTGTAGCCTAAGGTGTCCCTAATAAAACGCAGTAAGCCCTATCTCCCAAATAATTTTGGAACTTGAGATATCGGGCTTCAAATATTGCCTATGTTAACAGAGTCTGGTTGGGATGAGGGATGATGGATGAAGGTTGATGGATATTGTGGAAAAATGGGACTTGCTGCACATATCCCACTATACACAAATTGTAGCCTAAGGTGTCCCTAATAAAACGCAGTAAGCCCTATCTCCCAAATAATTTTGGAACTTGAGATATCGGGCTTCAAATATTGCCTATGTTAACAGAGTCTGGTTGGGATGAGGGATGAACGTTGATGGATATTGTGGAAAAATGGGACTTGCTGCACATATCCCACTATACACAAATTGTAGCCTAAGGTGTCCCTAATAAAACGCAGTAACTCCTATCTCCCAAATAATTTTGGAACTTGAGATATCGGGCTTCAAATATTGCCTATGTTAACAGAGTCTGGTTGGGATGAGGGATGATGGATGAAGGTTGGTGGATATTGTGGAAAAATGGGACTTGCTGCACATATCCCACTATACACAAATTGTAGCCTAAGGTGTCCCTAATAAAACGCAGTAACTCCTATCTCCCAAATAATTTTGGAACTTGAGATATCGGGCTTCAAATATTGCCTATGTTAACAGAGTCGGGTTGGGATGAGGGATGATGGATGAAGGTTGATGGATATTGTGGAAAAATGGGACTTGCTGCAGACATCCGACTATACACAAATTGTAGCCTAAGGTGTCCCTAATAAAACGCAGTAACTCCTATCTCCCAAATAATTTTGGAACTTGAGATATCGGGCTTCAAATATTGCCTATGTTAACAGAGTCTGGTTGGGATGAGGGATGATGGATGAAGGTTGATGGATATTGTGGAAAAATGGGACTTGCTGCAGATATCCGACTATACTCAAATTGTAGCCTAAGGTGTCCCTAATAAAACGCAGTAACTCCTATCTCCCAAATAATTTTGGAACTTGAGATATCGGGCTTCAAATATTGCCTATGTTAACAGAGTCTGGTTGGGATGAGGGATGATGGATGAAGGTTGATGGATATTGTGGAAAAATGGGACTTGCTGCAGATATCCGACTATACACAAATTGTAGCCTAAGGTGTCCCTAATAAAACGCAGTAACTCCTATCTCCCAAATAATTTTGGAACTTGAGATATCGGGCTTCAAATATTGCCTATGTTAACAGAGTCTGGTTGGGATGAGGGATGATGGATGAAGGTTGATGGATATTGTGGAAAAATGGGACTTGCTGCAGATATCCCACTATACACAAATTGTAGCCTAAGGTGTCCCTAATAAAACGCAGTAACTCCTATCTCCCAAATAATTTTGGAACTTGAGATATCGCGCTTCAAATATTGCCTATGTTAACAGAGTCTGGTTGGGATGAGGGATGATGGATGAAGGTTGATGGATATTGTGGAAAAATGGGACTTGCTGCAGATATCCCACTATACACAAATTGTAGCCTAAGGTGTCCCTAATAAAACGCAGTAACTCCTATCTCCCAAATAATTTTGGAACTTGAGATATCGGGCTTCAAATATTGCCTATGTTAACAGAGTCTGGTTGGGATGAGGGATGATGGATGAAGGTTGATGGATATTGTGGAAGAATGGGACTTGCTGCACATATCCCACTATACACAAATTGTAGCCTAAGGTGTCCCTAATAAAACGCAGTAACTCCTATCTCCCAAATAATTTTGGAACTTGAGATATCTTGCTTCAAATATTGCCTATGTTAACAGAGTCTGGTTGGGATGAGGGATGATGGATGAAGGTTGATGGATATTGTGGAAAAATGGGACTTGCTGCAGATATCCCACTATACACAAATTGTAGCCTAAGGTGTCCCTAATAAAACGCAGTAACTCCTATCTCCCAAATAATTTTGGAACTTGAGATATCGGGCTTCAAATATTGCCTATGTTAACAGAGTCTGGTTGGGATGAGGGATGATGGATGAAGGTTGATGGATATTGTGGAAAAATGGGACTTGCTGCAGATATCCGACTATACACAAATTGTAGCCTAAGGTGTCCCTAATAAAACGCAGTAACTCCTATCTCCCAAATAATTTTGGAACTTGAGATATCGGGCTTCAAATATTGCCTATGTTAACAGAGTCTGGTTGGGATGAGGGATGATGGATGCAGGTTGATGGATATTGTGGAAAAATGGGACTTGCTGCAGATATCCGACTATACACAAATTGTAGCCTAAGGTGTCCCTAATAAAACGCAGTAACTCCTATCTCCCAAATAATTTTGGAACTTGAGATATCGGGCTTCAAATATTGCCTATGTTAACAGAGTCTGGTTGGGATGAGGGATGATGGATGAAGGTTGATGGATATTGTGGAAAAATGGGACTTGCTGCACATATCCCACTATACACAAATTGTAGCCTAAGGTGTCCCTAATAAAACGCAGTAACTCCTATCTCCCAAATAATTTTGGAACTTGAGATAGCGGGCTTCAAATATTGCCTATGTTAACAGAGTCTGGTTGGGATGAGGGATGATGGATGAAGGTTGATGGATATTGTGGAAAAATGGGACTTGCTGCACATATCCCACTATACACAAATTGTAGCCTAAGGTGTCCCTAATAAAACGCAGTAACTCCTATCTATCAAATAATTTTGGAACTTGAGATATCGGGCTTCAAATATTGCCTATGTTAACAGAGTCTGGTTGGGATGAGGGATGATGGATGAAGGTTGATGGATATTGTGGAAAAATGGGACTTGCTGCAGATATCCCACTATACACAAATTGTAGCCTAAGGTGTCCCTAATAAAACGCAGTAAGTCCTATCTCCCAAATAATTTTGGAACTTGAGATATCGGGCTTCAAATATTGCCTATGTTAACAGAGTCTGGTTGGGATGAGGGATGATGGATGAAGGTTGATGGATATTGTGGAAAAATGGGACTTGCTGCAGATATCCGACTATACACAAATTGTAGCCTAAGGTGTCGCTAATAAAATGCAGTAACTCCTATCTCCCAAATAATTTTGGAACTTGAGATATCGGGCTTCAAATATTGCCTATGTTAACAGAGTCTGGTTGGGATGAGGGATGATGGATGAAGGTTGATGGATATTGTGGAAAAATGGGACTTGCTGCAGATATCCGACTATACACAAATTGTAGCCTAAGGTGTCCCTAATAAAACGCAGTAACTCCTATCTCCCAAATAATTTTGGAACTTGAGATATCGGGCTTCAAATATTGCCTATGTTAACAGAGTCTGGTTGGATGAGGGATGATGGATGAAGGTTGATGGATATTGTGAAAAAATGGGACTTGCTGCACATATCCCACTATACACAAATTGTAGCCTAAGGTGTCCCTAATAAAACGCAGTAACTCCTATCTCCCAAATAATTTTGGAACTTGAGATATCGGGCTTCAAATATTGCCTATGTTAACAGAGTCTGGTTGGGATGAGGGATGATGGATGAAGGTTGATGGATATTGTGGAAAAATGGGACTTGCTGCACATATCCCACTATACACAAATTGTAGCCTAAGGTGTCCCTAATAAAACGCAGTAACTCCTATCTCCCAAATAATTTTGGAACTTGAGATATCGGGCTTCAAATATTGCCTATGTTAACAGAGTCTGGTTGGGATGAGGGATGATGGATGAAGGTTGATGGATATTGTGGAAAAATGGGACTTGCTGCAGATATCCCACTATACACAAATTGTAGCCTAAGGTGGCCCTAATAAAACGCAGTAACTCCTATCTCCCAAATAATTTTGGAACTTGAGATATCGGGCTTCAAATATTGCCTATGTTAACAGAGTCTGGTTGGGATGAGGGATGATGGATGAAGGTTGATGGATATTGTGGAAAAATGGGACTTGCTGCAAATATCCGACTATACACAAATTGTAGCCTAAGGTGTCGCTAATAAAACGCAGAAACTCCTATCTCCCAAATAATTTTGGAACTTGAGATATCGGGCTTCAAATATTGCCTATGTTAACAGAGTCTGGTTGGGATGAGGGATGATGGATGAAGGTTGATGGATATTGTGGAAAAATGGGACTTGCTGCAGATATCCGACTATACACAAATTGTAGCCTAAGGTGTCCCTAATAAAACGCAGTAACTCCTATCTCCCAAATAATTTTGGAACTTGAGATATCGGGCTTCAAATATTGCCTATGTTAACAGAGTCTGGTTGGATGAGGGATGATGGATGAAGGTTGATGGATATTGTGGAAAAATGGGACTTGCTGCAGATATCCCACTATACACAAATTGTAGCCTAAGGTGTCCCTAATAAAACGCAGTAACTCCTAACTCCCAAATAATTTTGGAACTTGAGATATCGGGCTTCAAATATTGCCTATGTTAACAGAGTCTGGTTGGGATGAGGGATGATGGATGAAGGTTGATGGATATTGTGAAAAAATGGGACTTGCTGCACATATCCCACTATACACAAATTGTAGCCTAAGGTGTCCCTAATAAAAGGCAGTAACTCCTATCTCCCAAATAAATTTGGAACTCGAGATATCGGGCTTCAAATATTGTCTATGTTAACAGAGTCTGGTTGGGATGAGGGATGATGGATGAAGGTTGATGGATATTGTGGAAAAATGGGACTTGCTGCACATATCCCACTATGCACAAATTGTAGCCTAAGGTGTCCCTAATAAAACGCAGTAAGCCCTATCTCCCAAATAATTTTGGAACTTGAGATATCGGGCTTCAAATATTGCCTATGTTAACAGAGTCTGGTTGGGATGAGGGATGATGGATGAAGGTTGATGGATATTGTGGAAAAATGGGACTTGCTGCACATATCCCACTATACACAAATTGTAGCCTAAGGTGTCCCTAATAAAACGCAGTAAGCCCTATCTCCCAAATAATTTTGGAACTTGAGATATCGGGCTTCAAATATTGCCTATGTTAACAGAGTCTGGTTGGGATGAGGGATGAAGGTTGATGGATATTGTGGAAAAATGGGACTTGCTGCACATATCCCACTATACACAAATTGTAGCCTAAGGTGTCCCTAATAAAACGCAGTAACTCCTATCTCCCAAATAATTTTGGAACTTGAGATATCGGGCTTCAAATATTGCCTATGTTAACAGAGTCTGGTTGGGATGAGGGATGATGGATGAAGGTTGGTGGATATTGTGGAAAAATGGGACTCGCTGCACATATCCCACTATACAAAAATTGTAGCCTAAGGTGTCCCTAATAAAACGCAGTAACTCCTATCTCCCAAATAATTTTGGAACTTGAGATATCGGGCTTCAAATATTGCCTATGTTAACAGAGTCGGTTTGGGATGAGGGATGATGGATGAAGGTTGATGGATATTGTGGAAAAATGGGACTTGCTGCAGACATCCGACTATACACAAATTGTAGCCTAAGGTGTCCCTAATAAAACGCAGTAACTCCTATCTCCCAAATAATTTTGGAACTTGAGATATCGGGCTTCAAATATTGCCTATGTTAACAGAGTCTGGTTGGGATGAGGGATGATGGATGAAGGTTGATGGATATTGTGAAAAAATGGGACTTGCTGCAGATATCCGACTATACTCAAATTGTAGCCTAAGGTGTCCCTAATAAAACGCAGTAACTCCTATCTCCCAAATAATTTTGGAACTTGAGATATCGGGCTTCAAATATTGCCTATGTTAACAGAGTCTGGTTGGGATGAGGGATGATGGATGAAGGTTGATGGATATTGTGGAAAAATGGGACTTGCTGCAGATATCCGACTATACACAAATTGTAGCCTAAGGTGTCCCTAATAAAACGCAGTAACTCCTATCTCCCAAATAATTTTGGAACTTGAGATATCGGGCTTCAAATATTGCCTATGTTAACAGAGTCTGGTTGGGATGAGGGATGATGGATGAAGGTTGATGGATATTGTGGAAAAATGGGACTTGCTGCAGATATCCCACTATACACAAATTGTAGCCTAAGGTGTCCCTAATAAAACGCAGTAACTCCTATCTCCCAAATAATTTTGGAACTTGAGATATCGGGCTTCAAATATTGCCTATGTTAACAGAGTCTGGTTGGGATGAGGGATGATGGATGAAGGTTGATGGATATTGTGGAAAAATGGGACTTGCTGCAGATATCCCACTATACACAAATTGTAGCCTAAGGTGTCCCTAATAAAACGCAGTAACTCCTATCTCCCAAATAATTTTGGAACTTGAGATATCGGGCTTCAAATATTGCCTATGTTAACAGAGTCTGGTTGGGATGAGGGATGATGGATGAAGGTTGATGGATATTGTGGAAGAATGGGACTTGCTGCACATATCCCACTATACACAAATTGTAGCCTAAGGTGTCCCTAATAAAACGCAGTAACTCCTATCTCCCAAATAATTTTGGAACTTGAGATATCGTGCTTCAAATATTGCCTATGTTAACAGAGTCTGGTTGGGATGAGGGATGATGGATGAAGGTTGATGGATATTGTGGAAAAATGGGACTTGCTGCAGATATCCGACTATACACAAATTGTAGCCTAAGGTGTCCCTAATAAAACGCAGTAACTCCTATCTCCCAAATAATTTTGGAACTTGAGATATCGGGCTTCAAATATTGCCTATGTTAACAGAGTCTGGTTGGGATGAGGGATGATGGATGAAGGTTGATGGATATTGTGGAAAAATGGGACTTGCTGCACATATCCCACTATACACAAATTGTAGCCTAAGGTGTCCCTAATAAAACGCAGTAACTCCTATCTCCCAAATAATTTTGGAACTTGAGATAGCGGGCTTCAAATATTGCCTATGTTAACAGAGTCTGGTTGGGATGAGGGATGATGGATGAAGGTTGATGGATATTGTGGAAAAATGGAACTTGCTGCACATATCCCACTATACACAAATTGTAGCCTAAGGTGTCCCTAATAAAACGCAGTAACTCCTATCTATCAAATAATTTTGGAACTTGAGATATCGGGCTTCAAATATTGCCTATGTTAACAGAGTCTGGTTGGGATGAGGGATGATGGATGAAGGTTGATGGATATTGTGGAAAAATGGGACTTGCTGCACATATCCCACTATACACAAATTGTAGCCTAAGGTGTCCCTAATAAAACGCAGTAACTCCTATCTCCCAAATAATTTTGGAACTTGAGATATCGGGCTTCAAATATTGCCTATGTTAACAGAGTCTGGTTGGGATGAGGGATGATGGATGAAGGTTGATGGATATTGTGGAAAAATGGGACTTGCTGCAGATATCCGACTATACACAAATTGTAGCCTAAGGTGTCGCTAATAAAATGCAGTAACTCCTATCTCCCAAATAATTTTGGAACTTGAGATATCGGGCTTCAAATATTGCCTATGTTAACAGAGTCTGGTTGGGATGAGGGATGATGGATGAAGGTTGATGGATATTGTGGAAAAATGGGACTTGCTGCAGATATCCGACTATACACAAATTGTAGCCTAAGGTGTCCCTAATAAAACGCAGTAACTCCTATCTCCCAAATAATTTTGGAACTTGAGATATCGGGCTTCAAATATTGCCTATGTTAACAGAGTCTGGTTGGGATGAGGGATGATGGATGAAGGTTGATGGATATTGTGGAAAAATGGGACTTGCTGCAGATATCCCACTGTACACAAATTGTAGCCTAAGGTGTCCCTAATAAAACGCAGTAACTCCTAACTCCCAAATAATTTTGGAACTTGAGATATCGGGCTTCAAATATTGCCTATGTTAACAGAGTCTGGTTGGGATGAGGGATGATGGATGAAGGTTGATGGATATTGTGAAAAAATGGGACTTGCTGCACATATCCCACTATACACAAATTGTAGCCTAAGGTGTCCCTAATAAAACGCAGTAACTCCTATCTCCCAAATAATTTTGGAACTTGAGATATCGGGCTTCAAATATTGCCTATGTTAACAGAGTCTGGTTGGGATGAGGGATGATGGATGAAGGTTGATGGATATTGTGGAAAAATGGGACTTGCTGCACATATCCCACTATACACAAATTGTAGCCTAAGGTGTCCCTAATAAAACGCAGTAACTCCTATCTCCCAAATAATTTTGGAACTTGAGATATCGGGCTTCAAATATTGCCTATGTTAACAGAGTCTGGTTGGGATGAGGGATGATGGATGAAGGTTGATGGATATTGTGGAAAAATGGGACTTGCTGCACATATCCCACTATACACAAATTGTAGCCTAAGGTGTCCCTAATAAAACGCAGTAACTCCTATCTCCCAAATAATTTTGGAACTTGAGATATCGGGCTTCAAATATTGCCTATGTTAACAGAGTCTGGTTGGGATGAGGGATGATGGATGAAGGTTGATGGATATTGTGGAAAAATGGGACTTGCTGCACATATCCCACTATACACAAATTGTAGCCTAAGGTGTCCCTAATAAAACGCAGTAACTCCTATCTCCCAAATAATTTTGGAACTTGAGATATCGGGCTTCAAATATTGCCTATGTTAACAGAGTCTGGTTGGGATGAGGGATGATGGATGAAGGTTGATGGATATTGTGGAAAAATGGGACTTGCTGCAGATATCCCACTATACACAAATTGTAGCCTAAGGTGTCCCTAATAAAACGCAGTAACTCCTATCTCCCAAATAATTTTGGAACTTGAGATATCGGGCTTCAAATATTGCCTATGTTAACAGAGTCTGGTTGGGATGAGGGATGATGGATGAAGGTTGATGGATATTGTGGAAAAATGGGACTTGCTGCAAATATCCGACTATACACAAATTGTAGCCTAAGGTGTCGCTAATAAAACGCAGTAACTCCTATCTCCCAAATAATTTTGGAACTTAAGATATCGGGCTTCAAATATTGCCTATGTTAACAGAGTCTGGTTGGGATGAGGGATGATGGATGAAGGTTGATGGATATTGTGGAAAAATGGGACTTGCTGCAGATATCCGACTATACACAAATTGTAGCCTAAGGTGTCCCTAATAAAACGCAGTAACTCCTATATCCCAAATAATTTTGGAACTTGAGATATCGGGCTTCAAATATTGCCTATGTTAACAGAGTCTGGTTGGATGAGGGATGATGGATGAAGGTTGATGGATATTGTGGAAAAATGGGACTTGCTGCAGATATCCCACTATACACAAATTGTAGCCTAAGGTGTTCCTAATAAAACGCAGTAACTCCTATCTCCCAAATAATTTTGGAACTTGAGATATCGGGCTTCAAATATTGCCTATGTTAACAGAGTCTGGTTGGGATGAGGGATGAGGGATGATGGATGAAGGTTGATGGATATTGTGGAAAAATGGGACTTGCTGCACATATCCCACTATACACAAATTGTAGCCTAAGGTGTCCCTAATAAAACGCAGTAACTCCTATCTCCCAAATAATTTTGGAACTTGAGATATCGGGCTTCAAATATTGCCTATGTTAACAGAGTCTGGTTGGGATGAGGGATGATGGATGAAGGTTGATGGATATTGTGGAAAAATGGGACTTGCTGCAGATATCCCACTATACACAAATTGTAGCCTAAGGTGGCCCTAATAAAACGCAGTAACTCCTATCTCCCAAATAATTTTGGAACTTGAGATATCGGGCTTCAAATATTGCCTATGTTAACAGAGTCTGGTTGGGATGAGGGATGATGGATGAAGGTTGATGGATATTGTGGAAAAATGGGACTTGCTGCAAATATCCGACTATACACAAATTGTAGCCTAAGGTGTCGCTAATAAAACGCAGTAACTCCTATCTCCCAAATAATTTTGGAACTTGAGATATCGGGCTTCAAATATTGCCTATGTTAACAGAGTCTGGTTGGGATGAGGGATGATGGATGAAGGTTGATGGATATTGTGGAAAAATGGGACTTGCTGCAGATATCCGACTATACACAAATTGTAGCCTAAGGTGTCCCTAATAAAACGCAGTAACTCCTATCTCCCAAATAATTTTGGAACTTGAGATATCGGGCTTCAAATATTGCCTATGTTAACAGAGTCTGGTTGGATGAGGGATGATGGATGAAGGTTGATGGATATTGTGGAAAAATGGGACTTGCTGCAGATATCCCACTATACACAAATTGTAGCCTAAGGTGTTCCTAATAAAACGCAGTAACTCCTAACTCCCAAATAATTTTGGAACTTGAGATATCGGGCTTCAAATATTGCCTATGTTAACAGAGTCTGGTTGGGATGAGGGATGATGGATGAAGGTTGATGGATATTGTGAAAAAATGGGACTTGCTGCACATATCCCACTATACACAAATTGTAGCCTAAGGTGTCCCTAATAAAAGGCAGTAACTCCTATCTCCCAAATAAATTTGGAACTCGAGATATCGGGCTTCAAATATTGTCTATGTTAACAGAGTCTGGTTGGGATGAGGGATGATGGATGAAGGTTGATGGATATTGTGGAAAAATGGGACTTGCTGCACATATCCCACTATGCACAAATTGTAGCCTAAGGTGTCCCTAATAAAACGCAGTAAGCCCTATCTCCCAAATAATTTTGGAACTTGAGATATCGGGCTTCAAATATTGCCTATGTTAACAGAGTCTGGTTGGGATGAGGGATGATGGATGAAGGTTGATGGATATTGTGGAAAAATGGGACTTGCTGCACATATCCCACTATACACAAATTGTAGCCTAAGGTGTCCCTAATAAAACGCAGTAAGCCCTATCTCCCAAATAATTTTGGAACTTGAGATATCGGGCTTCAAATATTGCCTATGTTAACAGAGTCTGGTTGGGATGAGGGATGAAGGTTGATGGATATTGTGGAAAAATGGGACTTGCTGCACATATCCCACTATACACAAATTGTAGCCTAAGGTGTCCCTAATAAAACGCAGTAACTCCTATCTCCCAAATAATTTTGGAACTTGAGATATCGGGCTTCAAATATTGCCTATGTTAACAGAGTCTGGTTGGGATGAGGGATGATGGATGAAGGTTGGTGGATATTGTGGAAAAATGGGACTTGCTGCACATATCCCACTATACAAAAATTGTAGCCTAAGGTGTCCCTAATAAAACGCAGTAACTCCTATCTCCCAAATAATTTTGGAACTTGAGATATCGGGCTTCAAATATTGCCTATGTTAACAGAGTCGGTTTGGGATGAGGGATGATGGATGAAGGTTGATGGATATTGTGGAAAAATGGGACTTGCTGCAGACATCCGACTATACACAAATTGTAGCCTAAGGTGTCCCTAATAAAACGCAGTAACTCCTATCTCCCAAATAATTTTGGAACTTGAGATATCGGGCTTCAAATATTGCCTATGTTAACAGAGTCTGGTTGGGATGAGGGATGATGGATGAAGGTTGATGGATATTGTGAAAAAATGGGACTTGCTGCAGATATCCGACTATACTCAAATTGTAGCCTAAGGTGTCCCTAATAAAACGCAGTAACTCCTATCTCCCAAATAATTTTGGAACTTGAGATATCGGGCTTCAAATATTGCCTATGTTAACAGAGTCTGGTTGGGATGAGGGATGATGGATGAAGGTTGATGGATATTGTGGAAAAATGGGACTTGCTGCAGATATCCGACTATACACAAATTGTAGCCTAAGGTGTCCCTAATAAAACGCAGTAACTCCTATCTCCCAAATAATTTTGGAACTTGAGATATCGGGCTTCAAATATTGCCTATGTTAACAGAGTCTGGTTGGGATGAGGGATGATGGATGAAGGTTGATGGATATTGTGGAAAAATGGGACTTGCTGCAGATATCCCACTATACACAAATTGTAGCCTAAGGTGTCCCTAATAAAACGCAGTAACTCCTATCTCCCAAATAATTTTGGAACTTGAGATATCGGGCTTCAAATATTGCCTATGTTAACAGAGTCTGGTTGGGATGAGGGATGATGGATGAAGGTTGATGGATATTGTGGAAAAATGGGACTTGCTGCAGATATCCCACTATACACAAATTGTAGCCTAAGGTGTCCCTAATAAAACGCAGTAACTCCTATCTCCCAAATAATTTTGGAACTTGAGATATCGGGCTTCAAATATTGCCTATGTTAACAGAGTCTGGTTGGGATGAGGGATGATGGATGAAGGTTGATGGATATTGTGGAAGAATGGGACTTGCTGCACATATCCCACTATACACAAATTGTAGCCTAAGGTGTCCCTAATAAAACGCAGTAACTCCTATCTCCCAAATAATTTTGGAACTTGAGATATCGTGCTTCAAATATTGCCTATGTTAACAGAGTCTGGTTGGGATGAGGGATGATGGATGAAGGTTGATGGATATTGTGGAAAAATGGGACTTGCTGCAGATATCCGACTATACACAAATTGTAGCCTAAGGTGTCCCTAATAAAACGCAGTAACTCCTATCTCCCAAATAATTTTGGAACTTGAGATATCGGGCTTCAAATATTGCCTATGTTAACAGAGTCTGGTTGGGATGAGGGATGATGGATGAAGGTTGATGGATATTGTGGAAAAATGGGACTTGCTGCACATATCCCACTATACACAAATTGTAGCCTAAGGTGTCCCTAATAAAACGCAGTAACTCCTATCTCCCAAATAATTTTGGAACTTGAGATAGCGGGCTTCAAATATTGCCTATGTTAACAGAGTCTGGTTGGGATGAGGGATGATGGATGAAGGTTGATGGATATTGTGGAAAAATGGGACTTGCTGCACATATCCCACTATACACAAATTGTAGCCTAAGGTGTCCCTAATAAAACGCAGTAACTCCTATCTATCAAATAATTTTGGAACTTGAGATATCGGGCTTCAAATATTGCCTATGTTAACAGAGTCTGGTTGGGATGAGGGATGATGGATGAAGGTTGATGGATATTGTGGAAAAATGGGACTTGCTGCAGATATCCCACTATACACAAATTGTAGCCTAAGGTGTCCCTAATAAAACGCAGTAACTCCTATCTCCCAAATAATTTTGGAACTTGAGATATCGGGCTTCAAATATTGCCTATGTTAACAGAGTCTGGTTGGGATGAGGGATGATGGATGAAGGTTGATGGATATTGTGGAAAAATGGGACTTGCTGCAGATATCCGACTATACACAAATTGTAGCCTAAGGTGTCGCTAATAAAATGCAGTAACTCCTATCTCCCAAATAATTTTGGAACTTGAGATATCGGGCTTCAAATATTGCCTATGTTAACAGAGTCTGGTTGGGATGAGGGATGATGGATGAAGGTTGATGGATATTGTGGAAAAATGGGACTTGCTGCAGATATCCGACTATACACAAATTGTAGCCTAAGGTGTCCCTAATAAAACGCAGTAACTCCTATCTCCCAAATAATTTTGGAACTTGAGATATCGGGCTTCAAATATTGCCTATGTTAACAGAGTCTGGTTGGATGAGGGATGATGGATGAAGGTTGATGGATATTGTGGAAAAATGGGACTTGCTGCAGATATCCCACTGTACACAAATTGTAGCCTAAGGTGTCCCTAATAAAACGCAGTAACTCCTAACTCCCAAATAATTTTGGAACTTGAGATATCGGGCTTCAAATATTGCCTATGTTAACAGAGTCTGGTTGGGATGAGGGATGATGGATGAAGGTTGATGGATATTGTGAAAAAATGGGACTTGCTGCACATATCCCACTATACACAAATTGTAGCCTAAGGTGTCCCTAATAAAACGCAGTAACTCCTATCTCCCAAATAATTTTGGAACTTGAGATATCGGGCTTCAAATATTGCCTATGTTAACAGAGTCTGGTTGGGATGAGGGATGATGGATGAAGGTTGATGGATATTGTGGAAAAATGGGACTTGCTGCACATATCCCACTATACACAAATTGTAGCCTAAGGTGTCCCTAATAAAACGCAGTAACTCCTATCTCCCAAATAATTTTGGAACTTGAGATATCGGGCTTCAAATATTGCCTATGTTAACAGAGTCTGGTTGGGATGAGGGATGATGGATGAAGGTTGATGGATATTGTGGAAAAATGGGACTTGCTGCACATATCCCACTATACACAAATTGTAGCCTAAGGTGTCCCTAATAAAACGCAGTAACTCCTATCTCCCAAATAATTTTGGAACTTGAGATATCGGGCTTCAAATATTGCCTATGTTAACAGAGTCTGGTTGGGATGAGGGATGATGGATGAAGGTTGATGGATATTGTGGAAAAATGGGACTTGCTGCACATATCCCACTATACACAAATTGTAGCCTAAGGTGTCCCTAATAAAACGCAGTAACTCCTATCTCCCAAATAATTTTGGAACTTGAGATATCGGGCTTCAAATATTGCCTATGTTAACAGAGTCTGGTTGGGATGAGGGATGATGGATGAAGGTTGATGGATATTGTGGAAAAATGGGACTTGCTGCAGATATCCCACTATACACAAATTGTAGCCTAAGGTGTCCCTAATAAAACGCAGTAACTCCTATCTCCCAAATAATTTTGGAACTTGAGATATCGGGCTTCAAATATTGCCTATGTTAACAGAGTCTGGTTGGGATGAGGGATGATGGATGAAGGTTGATGGATATTGTGGAAAAATGGGACTTGCTGCAAATATCCGACTATACACAAATTGTAGCCTAAGGTGTCGCTAATAAAACGCAGTAACTCCTATCTCCCAAATAATTTTGGAACTTGAGATATCGGGCTTCAAATATTGCCTATGTTAACAGAGTCTGGTTGGGATGAGGGATGATGGATGAAGGTTGATGGATATTGTGGAAAAATGGGACTTGCTGCAGATATCCGACTATACACAAATTGTAGCCTAAGGTGTCCCTAATAAAACGCAGTAACTCCTATATCCCAAATAATTTTGGAACTTGAGATATCGGGCTTCAAATATTGCCTATGTTAACAGAGTCTGGTTGGGATGAGGGATGATGGATGAAGGTTGATGGATATTGTGGAAAAATGGGACTTGCTGCAGATATCCCACTATACACAAATTGTAGCCTAAGGTGTTCCTAATAAAACGCAGTAACTCCTAACTCCCAAATAAGTTTGGAACTTGAGATATCGGGCTTCAAATATTGCCTATGTTAACAGAGTCTGGTTGGGATGAGGGATGATGGATGAAGGTTGATGGATATTGTGAAAAAATGGGACTTGCTGCACATATCCCACTATACACAAATTGTAGCCTAAGGTGTCCCTAATAAAACGCAGTAACTCCTAA
>CAKMJM010000093.1:0-22116 GCA_927399465.1 Sarcophaga caerulescens
TGAATTGAATAGAATAGAATAGAATAGAATAGAATAGAATAGAATAGAATAGAATAGAATAGAATAGAATAGAATAGAATAGAATAGAATAGAATAGAATAGAATAGAATAGAATAGAATAGAATAGAATAGAATAGAATAGAATAGAATTGAATTGAATTGGAATTGAATTGAATTGAATTGAATTGGAATTGAATTGGAATTGAATTGAATTGGAATTGGAATTGGAATTTTAATTTTAATTTTAATTGGAATTGGAATTGAATTGGAATTGTAATTGTAATTGGAATTGGAATTGGAATTAGAATTGGAATTGGAATTGGAATTGAATTGAATTGAATAGAATTGGAATTGAATCGAATTGAATTGAATTGAATTGGAATTGAATTGGAATTGGAATTGGAAATGGAATTGCAATTGGAATTGGAATTTTAATTGGAATTGGAATTGGAATTGGAATTTTAATTGGAATTGGAATTAGAATTAGAATTAGAATTGGAATTGGAACTAGAATTGGAATTGGAATTGAATTGAATTGATTTGAATTGATTTGAATTGGATTGAATTGATTTGAATTGAATTGAATTGATTTGAATTGATTTGAATTGATTTGAATTGAATTGATTTGATTTGAATTGAATTGAATTGAATTGGAATTGGAATTGGAATTGGAATTGGAACTGGAATTGGAATTGGAATTGAATTGAATTGATTTGAATTGGATTGAGTTGAATTGAATTGAATTGATTTGAATTGAATTGATTTGAATTGGAATTGGAATTGAATTGAATAGAATAGAATAGAATAGAATAGAATAGAATAGAATAGAATAGAATAGAATAGAATAGAATAGAATAGAATAGAATAGAATAGAATAGAATAGAATAGAATAGAATAGAATAGAATAGAATAGAATAGAATAGAATAGAATAGAATAGAATAGAATAGAATAGAATAGAATAGAATAGAATAGAATAGAATAGAATAGAATAGAATAGAATAGAATAGAATAGAATAGAATAGAATTGAATTGGAATTGGAATTGGAATTGGAATTGAATTGAACTGAATTTAATTGGAATTGAATTGAATTGTATTGAATTGAATTGAATTGAATTGGATTGAATTGAATTGAATTGAATTGATTTGAATTGAATTGAATTGAATTGAATTGAATTGATTTGAATTGAATTGAATTGAATTTGAATTGGAATTGGAATTGGAATTTTAATTGTAATTGTAATTGGAATTGCAATTGTAATTGTAATTGGAATTGGAATTGAACTGAATTGAATTGAATTGGAATTGAATTGAATTGAGTTGTATTGAATTGAATTGAATTGAATTGAATAGAATTGAATTGAATTGATTTGAATTGGATTGAATTGAATTGAATTGATTTGAGTTGAATTGAATTGAATTGATTTGATTTGATTTGAATTGAATTGAATTGAATTGAATTGAATTGAATTGAATTGAATTGAATTGATTTGAATTGAATTGAATTGAATTGAATTGAATTGATTTGAATTGAATTGAATTGAATTGATTTGAATTGAATTGATTTGAATTGAATTGATTTGAATTGAATTGAATTGAATTGAATTGAATTGAATTGAATTGAATTGAATTGAATTGATTTGAATTGAATTGGAATTGGAATTGGAATTGGATTGAATTGAATTGAATTGAACTGAATTGAATTGGAATTGAATTGTATTGAATTGAATTGAATTGAATTGAATTGAATTGAATTGAATTGAACTGAATTGAATTGAATTCAATTGAATGCAATTGAATTGAATTGAATTGAATTTAATTGAATTGAATTGAATTGATTTGAATTGATTTGAATTGATTTGAATTGATTTGAATTGAATTGATTTGAATTGAATTGGAATTGGAATTGGAAATGGAATTGCAATTGGAATTGGAATTTTAATTGGAATTGGAATTTTAATTGGAATTGGAATTAGAATTGGAATTGGAACTAGAATTGGAATTGGAATTGAATTGATTTGAATTGATTTGAATTGGATTGAATTGATTTGAATTGAATTGAATTGAATTGAATTGATTTGAATTGATTTGAATTGAATTGAATTGATTTGATTTGAATTGAATTGATTTGAATTGAATTGAATTGAATTGAATTGATTTGAATTGAATTGGAATTGGAATTGGAACTGGAACTGGAACTGGAATTGGAATTGGAATTGGAATTGGAATTGAATTGAATTGAATTGAATTGATTTGAATTGGATTGAGTTGAATTGAATTGAATTGATTTGAATTGATTTGAATTGGAATTGGAATTGAATAGAATAGAATTGAATTGGAATTGAATTGGAATTGGAATTGAACTGAATTGAATTGAATTGGAATTGAATTGAATTGAATTGAATTGTATTGAATTGAATTGAATTGAATTGAATTGAATTGAATTGGATTGAATTGAATTGAATTGAATTGATTTGAATTGCATTGATTTGAATTGGAATTGGAATTTTAATTGTAATTGTAATTGGAATTGGAATTTTAATTGTAATTTGAATTGGAATTAGAATTGGAATTGGAATTGAATTGAATAGAATTGAATTGGTATTGAATTGAATTGAACTGAATTGGAATTGAATTGAATTGAATTGAATTGAATTGAATTGTATTGAATTGAATTGAATTGAATTGAACTGAATTGAATTGAATTGATTTGAATTGATTTGAATTGAATTGAATTGAATTGATTTGAATTGAATTGAATTGGAATTGGAATTGGAATTGGAATTGGAATTGGAATTGGAAATGGAATTGCAATTGGAATTGGAATTTTAATTGGAATTGGAATTTTAATTGGAGTTGGAATTGGAATTAGAATTAGAATTGGAATTGGAACTAGAATTGGAATTGGAATTGAATTGAATTGATTTGAATTGATTTGAATTGAATTGATTTGAATTGAATTGAATTGATTTGAATTGATTTGAATTGAATTGAATTGATTTGAATTGATTTGAATTGATTTGGAATTGGAATTGGAATTGGAATTGCAATTGGAATTGGAATTTTAATTGGAATTGGAATTTTAATTGGAATTGGAATTAGAATTAGAATTGGAATTGGAACTAGAATTGGAATTGAATTGAATTGAATTGATTTGAATTGATTTGAATTGGATTGAATTGATTTGAATTGAATTGAATTGATTTGAATTGATTTGAATTGAATTGAATTGATTTGAATTGATTTGAATTGAATTGAATTGAATTGAATTGATTTGATTTGATTTGAATTGAATTGAATTGAATTGGAATTGGAACTGGAACTGGAATTGGAATTGGAATTGGAATTGAATTGAATTGAATTGATTTGAATTGGATTGAGTTGAATTGAATTGATTTGAATTGATTTGAATTGGAATTGAATTGAATAGAATAGAATTGAATTGAATTGGAATTGAATTGAATTGGAATTGGAATTGAACTGAATTGAATTGAATTGGAATTGAATTGAATTGTATTGAATTGAATTGAATTGAATTGGATTGAATTGATTTGAATTGAATTGAATTTATTTGAATTGAATTGGAATTGGAATTGTAATTGTAATTGGAATTGTAATTGTAATTGGAATTAGAATTGGAATTGGAATTGAATAGAATTGAATTGGAATTGAATTGAATTGAATTGAACTGAATTGAATTGAATTGGAATTGAATTGAATTGAATTGTATTGAATTGAATTGAATTGAATTGAACTGAACTGAATTGAATTGAATTGATTTGAATTGATTTGAATTGAATTGAATTGAATTGATTTGAATTGAATTGAATTGAATTGATTTGAATTGAATTGAATTGAATTGAATTGAATTGAATTGGAATTGGAATTGGAAATGGAATTGCAATTGGAATTGGAATTTTAATTGGAATTGGAATTGGAATTTTAATTGGAATTGGAATTAGAATTAGAATTGGAACTAGAATTGAAATTGGAATTGAATTGAATTGAATTGAATTGATTTGAATTGATTTGAATTGGATTGAATTGGATTGAATTGATTTGAATTGAATTGAATTGAATTGATTTGAATTGATTTGAATTGAATTGAATTGAAGTGATTTGAATTGAATTGATTTGAATTGAATTGAATTGATTTGAATTGGAATTGGAATTGGAATTGGAACTGGAATTGGAATTGAATTGAATTGAATTGATTTGAATTGGATTGAGTTGAGTTGAATTGAATTGAATTGATTTGAATTGAATTGATTTGAATTGGAATTGGAATTGAATTGAATAGGATAGAATAGAATAGAATAGAATAGAATAGAATAGAATAGAATAGAATAGAATAGAATAGAATTGAATTGAATTGAATTGGAATTGAATTGAATTGAATTGGAATTGAATTGAATTGGAATTGAATTGAATTGGAATTGGAATTTTAATTTTAATTTTAATTTTAATTTTAATTTTAATTTTAATTTTAATTTTAATTTTAATTTTAATTTTAATTTTAATTTTAATTTTAATTTTAATTTTAATTTTAATTTTAATTTTAATTTTAATTGGAATTGGAATTGGAATTGAATTGGAATTGTAATTGTAATTGTAATTGGAATTGGAATTGGAATTGGAATTGGAATTAGAATTGGAATTGGAATTGAATTGAATTGAATTGAATAGAATTGGAATTGAATCGAATTGAATTGAATTGGAATTGAATTGGAATTGGAAATGGAATTGCAATTGGAATTGGAATTTTAATTGGAATTGGAATTTTAATTGGAATTGGAATTAGAATTAGAATTGGAACTAGAATTGGAATTGAATTGAATTGAATTGATTTGAATTGATTTGAATTGGATTGAATTGATTTGAATTGAATTGAATTGATTTGAATTGATTTGAATTGATTTGAATTGAATTGATTTGAATTGAATTGAATTGAATTGGAATTGGAATTGGAATTGGAATTGGAATTGGAACTGGAATTGGAATTGAATTGAATTGATTTGAATTGGATTGAGTTGAATTGAATTGAATTGAATTGATTTGAATTGAATTGATTTGAATTGGAATTGGAATTGGAATTGAATTGAATAGAATAGAATAGAATAGAATTGAATTGGAATTGAATTGAATTGAATTGAATTGAATTGAATTGGAATTGGAATTGGAATTGAACTGAATTGAACTGAATTGAACTGAATTGAATTGGAATTGAATTGAATTGTATTGAATTGAATTGAATTGGATTGAATTGAATTGAATTGATTTGAATTGAATTGATTTGAATTGAATTGAATTGAATTGGAATTGGAATTGGAATTGGAATTGGAATTGGAATTGTAATTGTAATTGGAATTGGAATTGAACTGAATTGAATTGGAATTGAATTGAATTGAATTGAATTGAATTGAATTGAATTGAGTTGTATTGAATTGAATTGAATTGAATAGAATTGAATTGAATTGATTTGAATTGGATTGAATTGATTTGAATTGATTTGAATTGATTTGATTTGATTTGAATTGAATTGAATTGAATTGAATTGATTTGAATTGAATTGAATTGAATTGAATTGAATTGAATTGATTTGAATTGAATTGAATTGAATTGAATTGAATTGAATTGAATTGAATTGATTTGAATTGAATTGATTTGAATTGAATTGAATTGATTTGAATTGAATTGGAATTGGAATTGGAATTGGATTGAATTGAATTGAATTGAACTGAATTGGAATTGAATTGAATTGAATTGTATTGAATTGAATTGAATTGAATTGAACTGAATTGAATTGAATTCAATTGAATGCAATTGAATTGAATTGAATTGAATTTAATTGAATTGAATTGATTTGAATTGATTTGAATTGATTTGAATTGATTTGAATTGAATTGATTTGAATTGAATTGGAATTGGAATTGGAATTGGAAATGGAATTGCAATTGGAATTGGAATTTTAATTGGAATTGGAATTTTAATTGGAATTGGAATTAGAATTAGAATTGGAATTGGAACTAGAATTGGAATTGAATTGATTTGAATTGATTTGAATTGGATTGAATTGATTTGAATTGAATTGAATTGATTTGAATTGAATTGATTTGAATTGAATTGAATTGAATTGAATTGATTTGATTTGAATTGAATTGATTTGAATTGAATTGAATTGAATTGAATTGAATTGAATTGAATTGAATTGAATTGATTTGAATTGAATTGGAATTGGAACTGGAACTGGAATTGGAATTGAATTGAATTGAATTGATTTGAATTGAATTGGATTGAGTTGAATTGAATTGAATTGAATTGAATTGATTTGAATTGATTTGAATTGGAATTGGAATTGTAATTGTAATTGGAATTGGAATTGAACTGAATTGAATTGGAATTGAATTGAATTGAATTGAATTGAATTGAGTTGTATTGAATTGAATTGAATTGAATTGAATAGAATTGAATTGGAATTGGAAATGGAATTGCAATTGGAATTGGAATTTTAATTGGAATTGGAATTTTAATTGGAATTGGAATTAGAATTAGAATTGGAATTGGAACTAGAATTGGAATTGAATTGATTTGAATTGATTTGAATTGGATTGAATTGATTTGAATTGAATTGAATTGAATTGATTTGAATTGATTTGAATTGATTTGAATTGAATTGATTTGAATTGAATTGAATTGGAATTGGAATTGGAACTGGAATTGGAATTTGAATTGGAATTGAATTGAATTGATTTGAATTGGATTGAGTTGAATTGAATTGAATTGATTTGAATTGAATTGATTTGAATTGGAATTGGAATTGAATTGAATTGAGTAGAATAGAATAGAATAGAAAAGAATTGAATTGGAATTGAATTGAATTGGAATTGGAATTGAACTGAATTGAATTGGAATTGAATTGTATTGAATTGAATTGAATTGGATTGAATTGAATTGAATTGAATTGAATTGAATTGAATTGATTTGAATTGAATTGATTTGAATTGAATTGAATTGAATTGGAATTGGAATTGGAATTGGAATTGGAATTTTAATTGTAATTGTAATTGGAATTGGAATTGTAATTGGAATTGGAATTGAACTGAATTGAATTGGAATTGAATTGAATTGAGTTGTATTGAATTGAATTGAATTGAATTGAATAGAATTGAATTGAATTGAATTGATTTGATTTGATTTGAATTGAATTGATTTGATTTGAATTGAATTGATTTGATTTGATTTGATTTGATTTGATTTGATTTGATTTGAATTGAATTGAATTGAATTGAATTGAATTGAATTGAATTGAATTGAATTGAATTGAATTGATTTGAATTGAATTGAATTGAATTGATTTGAATTGAATTGAATTGAATTGAATTGAATTGATTTGAATTGAATTGATTTGAATTGAATTGATTTGAATTGAATTGAATTGAATTGAATTGAATTGAATTGAATTGAATTGATTTGAATTGAATTGGAATTGGAATTGGATTGAATTGAATTGAATTGAACTGAATTGAATTGGAATTGAATTGAATTGTATTGAATTGAATTGAATTGAATTGAATTGAATTGAACTGAATTGAATTGAATTCAATTGAATGCAATTGAATTGAATTGAATTGAATTGAATTGAATTTAATTGAATTGAATTGATTTGAATTGATTTGAATTGATTTGAATTGATTTGAATTGATTTGAATTGATTTGAATTGAATTGATTTGAATTGAATTGGAATTGGAATTGGAAATGGAATTTTAATTGGAATTGGAATTAGAATTAGAATTGGAATTGGAACTAGAATTGGAATTGGAATTGAATTGATTTGAATTGGATTGATTTGAATTGAATTGAATTGAATTGATTTGAATTGAATTGATTTGAATTGAATTGAATTGAATTGATTTGATTTGAATTGATTTGAATTGAATTGAATTGAATTGATTTGAATTGAATTGGAATTGGAATTGGAACTGGAATTGGAATTGGAATTGGAATTGGAATTGGAATTGGAATTGGAATTGAATTGAATTGAATTGAATTGATTTGAATTGGATTGAGTTGAATTGAATTGAATTGATTTGAATTGATTTGAATTGGAATTGGAATTGGAATTGAATAGAATAGAATTGAATTGGAATTGAATTGAATTGAATTGGAATTGAATTGAATTGTATTGAATTGAATTGAATTGAATTGAATTGAATTGAATTGATTTGAATTGCATTGATTTGAATTGGAATTGGAATTGGAATTTTAATTGTAATTGGAATTGGAATTGGAATTTTAATTGTAATTTGAATTGGAATTAGAATTGGAATTGGAATTGAATTGAATAGAATTGAATTGGTATTGAATTGAATTGAACTGAATTGGAATTGAATTGAATTGAATTGTATTGAATTGAATTGAATCGAATTGAATTGAACTGAATTGAATTGAATTGATTTGAATTGAATTGATTTGAATTGAATTGAATTGAATTGAATTGAATTGAATTGAATTGAATTGAATTGATTTGAATTGAATTGAATTGGAATTGGAATTGGAATTGGAATTGGAAATGGAATTGCAATTGGAATTGGAATTTTAATTGGAATTGGAATTTTAATTGGAGTTGGAATTGGAATTAGAATTAGAATTGGAATTGGAACTAGAATTGGAATTGGAATTGAATTGAATTGATTTGAATTGATTTGAATTGAATTGATTTGAATTGAATTGAATTGAATTGAATTGATTTGAATTGATTTGAATTGAATTGAATTGATTTGAATTGATGTGAATTGAATTGATTTGAATTGAATTGGAATTGGAACTGGAACTGGAATTGGAATTGGAATTGGAATTGGAATTGAATTGAATTGATTTGAATTGGATTGAATTGAATTGAATTGAATTGATTTAAATTGAATTGATTTGAATTGAATTGGAATTGGAATTGATTTGAATAGAATTGAATTGGAATTGAATTGAATTGGAATTGGAACTGAATTGAATTGGAATTGAATTGATTTGAATTGAATTGATTTGAATTGAATTGAATTGATTTGAATTGAATTGAATAGAATAGAATTGAATTGAATTGGAATTGGAAATGGAATTGCAATTGGAATTGGAATTTTAATTGGAATTGGAATTTTAATTGGAATTGGAATTAGAATTAGAATTGGAATTGGAACTAGAATTGGAATTGAATTGAATTGATTTGAATTGATTTGAATTGGATTGAATTGATTTGAATTGAATTGATTTGAATTGATTTGAATTGATTTGAATTGAATTGATTTGAATTGAATTGAATTGGAATTGGAATTGGAATTGGAATTGGAATTGGAACTTTTTTTTTTTTATTTGCGTTCACAGTATTTATTTAATATTTATAATATTATATATTTTTTTTTATTTATAATATTTTTTATTTGCGTTCACAGTACCGAAAACGTAGTGAGACACTTATTGTAAAATGTTTTAGTTTTAGTAGTTCACAATTGATTACTTTTAAGCGAACAATTAACATGCTGATTGCGTTCTGACTAAATATTTAATACAATATCTAAATCAAGCTTCCACGCTTTACACCCAATGTAAACAGTCGAACATAGACGCGTTTTTTAAATACTCCTTGAAAAGTGTGTTATTTACTTTTATTGTGCATCAAAAAAATAAAAACAGAAATTAACAAAGCTAAGAAAACAAAAAACTATAAGTTGCTGAATTAATCTTGATAAAAAAAACAATATTTACACAGTGAATTAATTGAATATTTATAATTTAGCAAAAACTTAAACTAGAAAAGCAAAAAATATAAAAAAATTAAAAATGTCTAGTGTCGTCTGTAAAACATGTAACATTGCAATTACAACAATTGCATATGTGAAATGTTATAACTGCAATGCTAATTACCATTTCTCACCCTGCTGCCCTCTCTCAGAGTCCACATACTCTAGCATGTATGGAGAGAGGAAAACAAATTGGAAGTGCCAAATATGCAAACCAAGAACAAAATCTGCTAACACAATGTATCAGTCTGTGGTATACGATGAACGAGATCCTCAAATGAAATTAAGAGCCAATAATGAAAAAAATTGTGAAGCAGACAGAGAGAATGTACTTAGAGATCCATCATCTCTTAGCACTGTTAACTCTGCTCTATGCTCGGTTCGGTCAGATGTCACTGACCTTAAGTTAGACATAAAAGATATAAAAACAAATTTAGAGCAATTAGCAACGAGTGTGAACTACTCTCATGTACAAATACGAGAAGAAATAAAAGATGCACTTGGCACAATAACAAACACTCTCTCGAAATTAGTAGAGCAAGTAAAAGAACTCACCGAAAGAGACAAGCAAAGGGAACACCAAATCAACACACTCGAAACACGCATAGAGAAATTAGAACAACAAAATATCGTTAAAAATATAGAAATAAAAAATGTTACGAATAAAGAGATGTCCCCAAATGAAGTAATAAAAAAAATAGCATCTTCGTTAAATGTACAAATACACGATAACGATATAAGCAATGCTTATAGGCACAAAACGCAAAAGGAAAAGGTTTATATTGAATTTACATCTCTCAACAAAAAACGAGAGCTAATGAGTAAAGTTACACGACACAGAATTGATGCTCTCATAATAAACAACATAGAAAATCAAAACACCAACAATAATAATAAATATATATATATTAATGATGAACTTACTTTCAATAAGCGTCGTTTGTTATGGAATGTAAAAACCAAAGCAAAAGAAGCAAATTGGAAGTTTGTATGGGTCAGAGATGGCAAAATTTTTGCACGTAAAACAGAAAATTCAATCTCTATAATTATAAACAATGCCAGTGATATTGAACTTATTACCCCCACAACAAATTAACTTTAAAAATTTAATCCGTAATTAAACAAAATGAATAATAAAACCCAAACCATTTATAATTACAATCAAATTGAAAAACAATATCTAAATTATCCAGCAACAATCATTTATAATAATATCCGATCACTCAGGCTTAATTTTAATTCGTTCATAGTGAGCATAAACCAAATTATAAGCAAAATAAAATTCATAATACTAGTGGAAACCAATATAAATGATAGTGAAAACTCTTTTTATAAAATAAAAGGTTTCAATTCAGTGTTCTTCAATAGAGAAGGAAGAGGTGGAGGAATTGCTATTTATGTTAAAGAAAACATCGAGTTTACTCAAATATCGTCAAATACAAATTCTTTTGAGCTCATACATCTTGATGTTAAAATAGGCAGTGAAATAATAACCCTTCTTGCGTCGTATCGACCACCTAATCAAAATATTAATGCTTTCTTGAATGAACTTGAAATAGTCATAAGCAAAATAAACAAAAAACAAGAATGCATATTAGTTGGTGACATTAATATCGATATAGCAAGACAAAATAAAACAACAACAGCATATCTTGATTTTCTGATAGCGAATGGTATGCAAAGCATGATAAATGAGAGCACACGAGAAGATGTAAACAAAAACACATATTCCTGCATTGATCACTTATTTATAAAAAATAAACAAACAAATACACATGAATATGCAGTAATAATAACGACAACAATAAGCGATCATTACACTCTTTTTTTTGCTAAAAATAAAGATGAAAATATACAGGGCAGTGCCACCATACGCACGCGAGAACAATTTCAAAAATTAAATAATGTAAAAATTAATAATAAAATTAGGGAAACGAATTGGAACGAATTAATGCATGGAACTGATAACGCTAACGGTTTATACAATGAAATATATATAAGATTTTCTCAAATTTATAGTGAATCGATAAAAATATCCAAAATGAATAAAAAAAGATCACCGAATCCATGGATAAGTGATGAACTAATTAGATACTGTGAATATCGGGATAAACTCTATAGAAGATGGCGAAACAATAAAAACAATAAAAATTATGAATTAGAATATAAGAAATTTAGAAACTCAGTGAATAAAAAAATAAATCATGAAAAAAATAAATATTATCGAAAAAAATTTAATGAAAATAGAAACAATATACGCGTTACGTGGCAATTAATTAATGAATTAATTGGAAGAAAAACGAATAATATTGATGAAAATTTAAAAAAGGATTTTAAAAGTAGAAATATAAATGAATTATTAAATGATTTTGCAATAAATTTCAAGGAGAATATAAACAAAATAATACATAACTGCAATATACAAACAATGAAAAGTGTTGAAATAGTACGTCAAAATTCGCTTTATTTAGATCATACCAATGAAGAGGAAATTTTTAATATTTTGAAATGTCTGGATGTGAAAAAGGGCCCAGGAGTGGACGGTATAAGACCATTAGACTTAAAATGCAATGCAAGCTACCTCACGTCTATCTTGACCAAATTTATCAATTTAAGTTTGGAAAATAGCTTTATACCGAACTTACTTAAAACTTCGTTAATACGACCTATTTATAAAAGCGGCTGTAAAACAGACTACAACAACTACAGACCTATTGCTATTTTACCGATTATTGAGAAAGTTTTAGAAGAAGTCGTGACTAGAAGGCTAACATCGTTTTTGAGTAAATATAAAATTATAAATGAAAATCAATTTGGCTTTCAAAAGGGGAAAAATATAAATAAATTACTGGGAAATTTCTCAAACTGCATCAACAGTAGTCTCAGTAAACGTATGCACTGCCTAGTACTATTTATAGATTTCAGTAAAGCTTTTGACACTCTCAAACACAACAGACTTATGCAAATGCTAGAGAGAATTGGTATCAGAGGAAATACGTTAAATTGGTTTCAAAACTATCTCGACTGCAGAACGTATCGTGTGAAAATATGCAACAAACAGAGCAAAGAGGTGGCAATAGATTGTGGTGTACCACAAGGCTCTAAACTTGGACCGATACTGTTTATTATATATGCCAATGAGATGATAAGAGCTCTTAAAGGGAACACAACATTCGCCTACGCGGACGATACTGCAATACTGGTCGCAGATAAAAACTTAGAAAACGCCATAGCAGTGATGCAGGATAAACTAAATACAGCTGCGAAATGGTGTCACGACAATGGACTTATTATTAATGCAACAAAAACAAAAATAATGCATATAAAATCGTCGCGTCTTTCAAATAGAACTGTACATATAAAATTTCACAACAATGAATGTCTACACAAGAGAGCCAAAAACGATAATCTAATAGATGATACTTGTAATACAATTATAGAATTAGTAGAAACGTATAAATATCTAGGCGTATATGTCGATAATAGGTTTAAATGGAAAGCACATATTATACATCTTCAAAAGAAACTTCGGAAAACAGCATATATGCTATTTCATTTAAGCTATTGCTCTACCTACGATGTATTAAGACAAGCATATTATTCGTTGGTGGAATCGTATATAAGACACGGCATCACAGCATGGGGAGGCTCAACACACTGCAGAGTACTTCAGAATACACAAAATCAGATACTTAAAAACATTAATAAACATATCCACTTTTCAAACAGAATACACAGCGACATTCACTCCATAAACATTAATAGTAATAACATTCAACAATACACACCAATAAACTGCAATACGTCAACTAACATAACCAACATCTCAGCACCAAATACATTACCGCATAATATTTCAGTCAACACAAACAGCAACATAGATATATCATTTAATTCGCAAACGGACATCGCATCACTACGGACTACAAACAATGACATAACAAGAACAATAGAAGCTACAACTAATACAACAACTAACATTACAACAAATACACAAATAAATTCTACAGCAAGCAGAATACCGATGAATATAACACAAGGCAATGAAAGAAGCAATCTCACAATGTATGCAGCACAAAATAACGACGAAGCGCAACCATACAATGACAACAACAACTCAGATAATAGAACGCAACAAATTACAAATCCGAATATCACGAATTTAAATCTTGCATCGAAGCTTAATGTCTTAAATATTAAGAGCATATACTACCTTACCATAATTAATGAGTTTTATAAAGACAGTAGATTTCTCAAGGTTATAGATCATGAGCACAACACAAGACGCAGAGCACAAGGGAGATTCAAAGTTATGCAATTTTTTAATGAATATGGCAGAAATGAACTTAGCGTAATCTTGCCAACAGTTTTTAATAAAATACCGGTGCATATCATCAATGAAGTCCATACAGTAAAGAGGAAGAAACTTTTGAAGGAGTATTTTATAAATTCGCAATGAACCTGTTTCAATTAAAATATCACTAATATGAATTTTCAAGCTAACATATGTATGTATGTATTAAAGTAAATAATTTCTTTTTCCTGCTGACAAGCCAATGGCTTAGCAGATTAAGTATTGAGTAACTTTGATGTATGTAAATAATTCTTTTAATAATATATGGATGTAATGAATTTTTTAATAGTAATAATAATAATAATAATAAAAGTAAAAAAAAAACTGGAATTGGAATTGGAATTGGAATTGAATTGATTTGAATTGGATTGAGTTGAATTGAATTGATTTGAATTGAATTGATTTGAATTGGAATTGGAATTGGAATTGAATTGAATAGAATAGAATAGAATAGAATAGAATTGAATTGGAATTGAATTGGAATTGGAATTGGAATTGAACTGAATTGAATTGGAATTGAATTGTATTGAATTGAATTGAATTGAATTGGATTGAATTGAATTGAATTGATTTGAATTGAATTGATTTGAATTGAATTGGAATTGGAATTGGAATTTTAATTGTAATTGTAATTGGAATTGGAATTGTAATTGTAATTAGTAGTATGTTTATGGGGTTTCTAGGGCACTTTTTCCATACAAATTTGGGAGCATGCCTACGCTACAGCCGGTCATGTTGATTGTTCGATTGATATGTTACACAGTATGTAAATGTTATTTTTGTGTGTGCGTTACGAAAAGGTAATGCTTTTTAATGTGTGTGTGTGTGTGTGTGTGTTAAAATTTGGGAGCATGCATAGCTGGGAGTTATGAATTGAATTGTGAAATGAATTGTGTACGATCGGTCTATAGGTTTGTAACATGTATTGTGAAAATACAATGTTTTTTTAATGTATGTTGTTTTTGTTATTTTGTGCTATAAGAATATTCAATTTTAAGGTGATAAGAAGGAAATGTACAGCTGAGTCTGCGTTTTTTTAATGAATATATTTTTTAATGTAAATTTTTAATAAAAACGTCTGATATTACAGTTTGAATTTTAAGTATAAAGAATTTTGGATGTGGTTTTGTTTATTTAATTTTTATTTTTTGTTGTATAATTTAATGTTGAAGAAATAGTAATATAGTTATACGTGCTGTTGTTGTTGTTTAAGTAGATCTTCTGGGTTTTGGTGGGGGTTGGTGTGATAAAACAACTCCTCCCCGGTTATAGTATGTGATAGGTATGTAACATTTGTTAGAGAGAGTGATGTAGAGTGAAGTAAGGTGATTGTAATGCGTTTATGTCGATTGTTTTATAGTTTCATATTTTTTTTTTATAAAAGGGCATTTATTAAAAATTAAAAAACATATTACCACTGTTAATTCAATGCAAAACGCATATCAAGTTACATACTGACTGGCGCGTGTAAACAAAAAAAATATTTCATATATTTTTCATTGTGATATTTGATCTGCTGAATTCTCACGCTTTGCCAGGTGTGATTAATGTTGAAATAAAAAATGTTTAATTTGTCTTGTTTTGGTGGGGATGTGTGTGTGTGTGTGTTAAAATTAGGGAGCATGCATAGCCGTAAAAGACTGTATTCTTCAGTATTCTTCTCTGTATTTTGTATTCTTTATTTTATTTTTTTTGTATAATTTTTTTATTTTTTTATTGGAAAAATATAATTTTGATAAGGAATTTTAAAGTACGCTTTTCTTGTTTTGAAATATGGTTTTATTGAAAAAATAGTTTATTGTTTTGGTCGCATGATCACGTTGCACCAACATGCACGAGCATGCAAACGCAAAGTTATTTTGCCATCAAATTGTTTGTAATTGGAGACGATGCAGGTGTGAAGCAAAAAAAATATTAAAAAAAACGCTTACACTGCAGAATTAACTTCACTGACAGAACCGTCCCTGTCGTTAACTTGTATCAGGGTTGCAAAACTGAAATTTTGAAATGATACTGAATTGTATACACCCTTCAATCAGAATTATGACCTAATCACACCACTTATTTATTTTGTTTGCTAATACATTAATAGTTGAAAAGCGCAAGACATTAAATATGTAATAATAAAAAAGTACTGAAAGCGTAGCAGGGGTACTGCAGTATTTATTAAATGAAAAAGTACTGAAAAAAGTACAAAAGTATTGAATTTATCAACTCTGACTTGTACAAAAGTACTGAATTTTTCAACTCTGACTTGTACAAAAGTACTGAATTTTTCAACTCTGACTTGTACAAAAGTACTAAATTTTTCAACTCTGACTTGTACAAAAGTACTGAATTGTTCAACTCTGACTTGTACAAAAGTACTAAATTTTGCAACTCTGACTTGTACAAAAGTACAGAATTTTTCAACTCTGACTTGTACAAAAGTACTAAATTTTTCAACTCTGACTTGTACAAAAGTACTGAATTGTTCAACTCTGACTTGTACAAAAGTACTAAATTTTGCAACTCTGACTTGTACAAAAGTACAGAATTTTTCAACTCTGACTTGTATATTAAAAAAATTTTGGTATAAATAACGATAGTTGTTAGTTAATAGAGACATTCCTGTTTAAGAAAACCTATTTAACACATTTTAAGCTCTTAAACAAAATATAAATAAATAAGAAATGGCTGGCGGTTTTATTTGTGAATTTTGCGGAAAAGTATTCACTCTTAATAGGAACTTAAAAAGACATATTAGATTGTATCATGATGGACCATCTACATCATTTAAATGCATACCATGCAGTAAATACTTCTCAAGTCAACTGAATTATCAACAACACATTTTACAACATTCCAAGATTGGAGATGGAGGAGAAACAATTGATACTGTTAATTGTACTGACTGCAATCAACATATTCCAAAGATGAATTGGCACTATCATATTCGAACAAATGCACATAAACTTAATTGTGCTGATAAAATGCGAAATGATGACAATGGTGATAATAATGATGATGAAGTAAAATGTGTAAGATCAGTGTTTAATAATCGCATCGTTACATATGTGATTGCGAATAAGAATGAAACAGATTTAATACCTGAGAACTTTTTATCGGGAATTAAATTCAAAGTGATTAAGGTGTTAAGCAATATGATTGAAAAACATGATAACATAAAATTCAATCTAGAAATATTTTGTGAATACATGCTGGTTAAAGAAGAGGAGAATTTATGTCACATCGAAGTGAAATCACATCAGACTAAGATGGTTATAATTAATCTCTCATCATCAACTATGGATGATATTCTAAATATTTACAAAACACAATGCGATGCTATTGTTAAAAAAATGAGTGAATTCCAGGAACGTGATAGCGGATGGGCATTAATACAAATATTGCGGGTAGAAATTAATATAAATAAATACCAATGCATAAAAGGTTCGCAGCATATCCCTCTACCAATCCCAATACAAAAGAAACACGCGTGCATCAATGTTCAAAACAATGATCAATATTGTTTCAAGTGGGCTGTTATATCAGCAATGTATCCTGTTAGTGACAGCTCTAAAAGAACCACATCATATAAAGTTAATAATATTAGACATGATATTATCATGTTGGAAAATGGCATTGTTTTAAATTTTGAAGATTTGACTTTTCCGCTACCAACGAATAGAATTAAAGATTTTGAACTGAAAAATCCTGATATTAGCGTGAACGTGTTTGGGTTGAATGATGGCAATGAGATAGTCGGACCCTACTATTCAAGTATAAATGAAAGGGCTAACCACATTAATTTATTGTTACTAGAAGATGGTGAGATATTCCACTACGTATGGATTAAAAATATTTCAAGGTAAGTCAATAATACTTATGTGTTAAAAAATTATATTAATATAAAATTGTTTTATTTTCTATTTAATTACAGATTAATTAAAAGTCAACAAACCAAACATAAATGTAAGATACATGTTTGTAATACATGTTTAATACATTTTCATCATGAGTCATCTCTGGAAAATCATAAGAAAGAATGTAATAAAATGGTAACTAAAATGCCCTCTATAGATAATAATATCGTAAGTTTTAAAAATTTCAAAAAGCAAATGGATGTGCCTTTTGTAGTCTACGCTGATTTTGAGTGTATTCTAGAGACTATTAATGTTCAAAATTCAGCGAATGTTAAGTCAACACAAAAACATATTCCATTTGCTTATAGTTATTACATCAAATGTTCATTTAATAGTAGTTTAGACAAATTTAGCATGTACAGTGGTGATGATGCACCAAAACATTTCTTTGTAAATTTAGTGAAAGATTGTACAGATTTATATGTGAATTATTTAAGTATCGCGAAACCAATGAATACCTTAACACCTTCTCAACAGATTAGGCAGAAAGAGGATACAATTTGTCACATTTGCAAAAAATGTTTATCTCCTGTAGATCGAGTAGCCGATCATTGTCACTTAACAGGTGTATATAGGGGACCGGCACATAACAAATGTAATTTAGAGTATCAAATAGCAAATTTTATTCCTATATTCTTTCATAATCTTTCATCATATGATTGTCATTTGTTCGTACGAGAACTCTCTTCTATTGAAGGTGATATAAATGTAATTCCCTTAAACAAAGAACTATATGTATCTATATCGAAAAAGGTTAATGTAGATGAAAAAAATACTATAGAACTACGTTTTCTCGATTCTTGTCGGTTTATGCCATCAAGTTTTGAAAAACTAGCGGGATATTTGTCAGATAATGATCTGTTAACAGTAAAATCAAGTTATCAAACTCCCAATGAATTTAATCTAATGAAACGTAAAGGCGTCTTTCCATATGACTATCTAGATTCAGTCAACCGTCTTGAAGAAACAGAACTACCACCCCGATCATGTTTCTTTAATAAACTTACAAATGAGTCGTGTAGTGTAGATGATTACGAACACGCTGAAAAAGTTTGGAATGCATTCAAATGTAAGAAACTTTTAGATTATCTTCTATTATATTTAAAAGTTGATGTCCTATTGCTTTGCGATGTATTTGAAAATTTCCGTAAGGTCTGTAAAAACATTTACAATTTAGATCCCTGTCAATATTATACCACACCAGGTTTATCCTGGGATGCAATGTTGAAAACAACGGAAATTGAGTTGGAATTATTAACAGATATCAACATGTACAATTTCGTTTTGCGGGGTATTAGGGGAGGTATTGTTCAATGCAGTAAGCGGCATGTGACAGCTAATAATAAATACGTTATTGACTATGATTCTAACAAGGAATCAAATTATATAATATATTTAGATGTAAATAATTTATATGGTTATGCAATGTCAAAATACCTTCCATATAAAAATTTTAAATGGGTTGAAAATTTTGAAAATTTTAATGTTAATAGTATAGAAGAGGATTCTCCATTGGGTTATATATTAGAAGTAGATCTAGAATATCCATCGACATTACACGACTATCATAATGATTTACCATTTTGTGCGGAGAATAAGAAAATTGAAAACATGAAACAGCGAAAATTAATAACAGATCTGAATGATAAGAAAAACTATATTATACATTATAGAAATCTACAACAATGCTTACAACATGGATTGATTTTGAAAAAAATTCATAGAATTCTTGAGTTTAGTCAGTCTGATTGGTTAAAGAAATATATTGATTTGAATAATCATTATAGAACACTAGCTAAAAATTCATTTGAACAAAATTTTTTTAAATTGTTAAATAATGCTGTATATGGAAAAACTATGGAAAATGTTGATAAGAGGAAAGACATTAAAATAGTATGTGAATGGGAGAGTATAGGTAAAAAATTAGGTGCTAGAGCTCTTATTGCTAAACCAAATTTCCATAGTTGTATTGAAATTACTGAACAAATGGTTGCCGTTGAAATGAGTAGAGTGCGAACAGAATATAATAAACCAATTTATATTGGTTTTTCTGTTCTAGAATTATCGAAATGGAAAATGTATAATTTTCATTATGATTATATAAAACCAAAATATCTTGATAATATCAATCTCTGCTATATGGATACCGATTCATTTATATACGATGTGAGAACAAATGATATGTATGATGATATTAGAAATGATATTCCAACACATTTCGATACATCTGCGTATTCAAAAGACAATCCATATAATTTCCCCTTGATGAATAAAAGAGTTTTGGGAATGATGAAAGATGAATGCAATGGAAAAGTTATTAGGGAATTCATTGGTTTACGAGCTAAAATGTATTCCGTTAAAATAGATAGAGTAGACAAAGAAATTAAAAAAATTAAAGGCGTTAAAAATAGTGTAACAGCTAGATTAAGTATTAATGATTTCAGAAAATGTTTATTGGAGAAAAAATTATATTATGACACAATGTATATCTTTAGATCTAAGGTACATCAAATTTATACACAAAATATTAGTAAGCTAACATTAAGTTATTTAGATGATAAGAGATTTATATGCGATAATAATGTTGACACTTATGCTTGGGGTCATTATAAAATAAATTCTCCATCAACATCATCATCAAATTTAAATTTATATAGAGAATTTATGCAAGACAATGATGATGAAATGTTTTTAAATGTAAATATATACAGAGAGTTTATGCAAGACGATGATGATGTTGAAATGTTTTTAAATGTAAATATATAGATTAAGTAGTTCATAAGAAATGTAATGTACAAAATAATATGAATTAATAAAAAAAAAAAAAAATATATTATATTTATATAAATTAAACAATTTTTTTTATTTCATTTCAATTTATATTTATTGAATAAAAATTTTAAACACAAGTGTCCACAATTAAATGTATTAAATTTTTGTTTTCGTTCATAATTATATTCAATGGGAAATTTTAAGTAGTTGACAATCTCAACTGGTGGTTGTAAGTCTCCAAAGCATCAAAGTATTCTTTATAGTTGTGGTTTTTATAATATGCTACCCAATGTGTTCCCATACCATTTGAATCATCCAAATTGACAATGCCACATTCTTGTGTTAAAGGTTTTTTAGGTAAAGAATCACGCATGAAAACACCCCTAAAATGTTTAAGATATTTTCCATATTTATTCAAATCCAAATCTGTTAATGGGCGCTTAGGTAGATTATCTAGTAGTTTTTTTTTGGAGCTGGACTATAGTAGAGACCATATCCAGTTTTATATGGTTTGAGATATAACCCATTGCAATTGATTCCATATATCTATTGTGACGGTTAGCTTCCGCCAATTGTTCTTTTCCATTTTTTATATCATTTACTGCTTTAACAATAGCAGATCTCCCACTTGCTAAACCGCCAAGCGCTGACAATGCTGTCAGTACGGGAATAAGTGGAAGAAAGCCACCAATTTTTGGCAATGGAATAACTTTTGGGTATACTTATATTGGATCTCCTTTTGCCTTTGAAATTAGGAATGAACAGCTTTCTTTGCAATTCTAACAGCATCATTTATATTATCGGGATTCTCCTTTTTCAAAAGGTTAAGTGTATTCTTAACGGTGTTTAAAAATAATTTCTTATTACACAGCTTTCGTCTCTTTCTTTTTCAATTTTACTTTTGTTTTCATTGCATTCGTTACAAACCATGAATTTGCACGTTCTTTAATATCACTATCTGCTTATGATCTGCTCACGATCTGGTCACTATCTGATTATGATCTGCTCACGATCTGGTCACTATCTGATTATGATCTGCTCACGATCTGGTCGCTATCTGCTTATGATCTGCTCACGATCTGGTCACTATCTGCTTATGATCTGCTCACGATCTGGTCACTATCTGCTTATGATCTGCTCACAATCTGGTCAATATCTGCTTAAGATCTGCTCACGATCTGGTATCTGTTTATGATCTTATTATTTAAAGAGTCTATCAGTGGTTTTTTTTTGAATTTTTTCTCAGTCTTTATTTGCAATATATTTCACAATATTAAGCAAATTTGGTAAATTATAT